>JXPL01020245.1:0-13533 GCA_001015235.1 Sphyracephala brevicornis | reverse complement strand
TATAATCAAATAAATATTTTTAATTCCCATATATGGTAAGTGAAAGCGACAGGTTTGCTTATTGACCAGGATATTTGAGGATATATCCAAATATTTCTACAAATTCTATTTATTTTGCTTGCTGTGATTGAAATTAGTTTCTAATCAAGTCAAAGTTATACTAAAAAATCACAAACTATATATTTAACATTATATTGAATTGTAACATTAAAAAAATTATTGAGCATCGAACTTTCATTTTCTAATATGAGTTTAAAAGTTTTTATCGGTTACCAGTATCTACCTAAATAATCAATTCTAAAATAATTAGCATATATATTATTTATATGTATATAAATACTATATATATATATGTTGTCTTTTAAAAAATCTCAGCAACAAATTTTTAGTAATTTGGAGGCGTTTGCATTTTTCTGCGCATCTTAAACCGCTTCCTGGGAAGCACTTTTGTAAAAGAGAAATGTACTAGCAGTGAACACGAGGGGTATCGGTTCTCAGACGAATTCCCAAATATAAAAAAACAAACAAAAATAGAATTTTAGTGTTTCAGTCCTATGATATCCCCATGTTAAATGCATGTCTTACTTCGGTACTTTGGTAAACGTATGAATAGCTCATTCTCTTACAATAGTGCAATGGACGCACTTTTTTTACTGTGATGTTGCCTTAATATAAAACTTAGATAATTCATTCCTAGAAATATAATAACCTATTCATGTGATTAGAATACTGTGTAAATGTTGTGCACTCATTTATTTGACTAGTTATTACTATATACTTATACTTCACAATTTTCTATTAGACATTATCACACTTTTTGCCTGACTTTATCAAACTATCTTCATTGCAACCGACGGTCCCTACATTTTGAATATCAAATTATTTTCTTTTTGTTTTTTACTTGGATAGGTCAATAATGGTTTAGACATCTTCTTCAAATGCTGAAATATTTGCAATGTATAATTTTGTAGTGTGGGTTAGCATGTCACACTAGCACTGAGATCTTTTATATGCAGTTTGCCCTCTATGTGTATATCCGGATACTGTATATACTCGTATAATATAGCTTTAATATTCCATAGTGTTTCGTATATCTCTTTCAAAAAACTGGCCCGCTAGTATCCACAACTCGGAATTACATCAAGTTAAAAATACAATAAAAGAATAATTCTTCTGCAAAGCGGTAGTGTTTTTATAGGATTTATTTTCCTTTGTATATTTATTAATAATTTAATTGTTTTACAATAAATATATTAAATACACGATCAAAAATATTATGAAAACGCATTTTTCGAAATAACAGTTGAAAAATGATTTTTTATATAATTTTTATAATCTATAAATCTCAAAAATTGTATTAAATTTTTTTTAGGACATTATATGCTTTAAAATTGCGTGTCAAAAGTTTAATATTATTGTAAAGTAAAAATGTTATTTATATTGTAAGATTAATCTCAATTATTTAATCAATTTCAATTCTTTTTTCAATTACTTCTAACTTTAAGTTACTTTATTGACATGTTAATGCTTTTATTCAATACTTTAGGTTTCAATTATTTCATAAAAATATGAAATGAAGAAAAAAAATAAATTAAACAAAATAATACTACAGAGAAATGCATGTGCTGATAGAGGGACGAAATATTAACATAATAAAGTATATTAAAAAAATTCAAAAAACGATAGCAATTTAAAAAAAAAACGATACTATTAAAGTAACATAAAAATAATTTACAAATAATTTTATAAAAGTAATAATAAATTTTATAAAAAAGAAACTATAAATTAACGTTCATAAAACTTTAAAGAATTAAACAGCAAAAATTAACAAATTTAAATTCAAAATATTTAATAAACATTTTGCTTGGCACTGGGGGCGATAAATACTTCATAAATATTGAGTATAAATGTAAAATGGTTTACATTGGAGTATATATTTAAATATTGTAGTATAAGTTTTTGAAAAAGATTTAAAAAAAGTTATATGTGCGGCCTCTTAGCTATGTTTTTTTACTTTAAAAAAATTTATATAACATCTAAAAATACATAAGAATGAATACATTGCTTTAGCATAGTTTAAGTTGTAATTGTAAAAAAAAGAATATGAAAAGTGTTATTGCCATATAATAATGGTTATTGACTTGATTTTTTTTTATAATAAAGGTTTTCACTTGTGTAATAAATTTATTTAAAATTATTAATTCCCTTTTAGTTGATTATTTCGACATAGTTTGCCGGAAACAGTCCATATGTTCCATCGGGTCCTAGACCTTGCCACCAGCCTTCATCTATTTGATCAATATGAGTTATTATATCACCAGGATCAAATGTAATTTCAGACTCATCAGCTAAGTTCAATGATATTAAGCAGTTGAGTAATGTTATAAAAAACTTCAAGTAGTTATTACCTGCTTGATAGTCGTACAAAGCTCTCGCCCTTAATCCTAAATCTCCTAACGTGTCCTGGCAAATGAAATCATCTTCATTTACGAGATCAGTCACTAGAAGAAAAATATAAATTTTAAAAAATATTAAGTTAAATATGAATATAGATTCGAAACATTGTTATTTTTATTGCTTATTTATAGTTGAACATTTGATTATTAATAACTTACATTCATTTCTTTCCAAAGAAGTAACCATGCCATTTTTAGCAGATTGTGGTTGTTGTACGGTCACAGAAACTTTGGTGCGTACCACTTCCTCTTCGTCATCATCTTGATCTTGATATACTGCCGTATCGGTAGCGTTTGAGGACGAAGTTTCATCAGGTGATTGTAAAGAATTTGATTTACTATGTGGAGAACGCTTAATAGTTGAAAACTGCTCCTCATTGTCCACGGCATAATCTTCCACTGGTTGAATATCGTCATTGTTAGCAATGGCTGTAATTTCAGGTTTTACAGGTTGCTCAAGCTCACTGCTATTGGCAGTGGGTGATGTTGATGTGGGTGCACTTATTATTATATCATTTAAAGCTAAAATTTCTGTTGCAGAAGTCTTAACTTCAGCTTTAGGAAGCACAATTTGTGCTGGAGGCTTTTGTTGAACTTGCTGTTCTTCTTGCTGTTGTGACAAATTAAATGCATTAATGCGTTGTGCAATTGAAGTGCGTGCGGGTTTGGCTGGTGGTGCAGTATTAAGTCTGAAAAATTAATTTGTTTATAAAATGTCTGTGTGATTTTCTATTGCAATGTATTAAGTTAACTTACTTGGTTTGCAACTGACCCTCGCTAGTGTTCTTAGTGAAAATAGCTTTAGCTGCACCTACCCGCGAACCAATGAGCTCTCGAGCCTCCTGATTGCGCAGTTGTCGCATACGTTCGGCCTCTGTCAAGCCAACATTAAAACCGGAAACAGTTTTTTCAGGACTTAGTGGTTGTGGTGATCTACAAAGTTGTCAACAAATATAGTTTTTTTACTTTTAAATTACTTTGCGCAAAAGTATAAATAACTTTACGTTTTAATGGGCACATGAGCAGACTGCAATTTACTTGAGCCAATAACTTTCTTTTCACGTTCCTGATGTTCTTTTTCTTCACGTGTGCGCTGCTCCTTTTCCTGTTTTTCCAATTGTAAGCGTTTGGCTTCTTTTTCAGCAGCAAGACGAAGTTTTTCTTCCTCTTCTTCTTTCTTCCAAAAGTCTTGCATCACACTGGGATTCAGCTCTTTTGTTGGAATAACACGTGTATAATTCGTGCCAACTGGTGTCTTTTGTTCGTCAACAATTCCACGAGGTTCCTTAAAGCTATATGCAGAGCTGACAGTGCTCAATTTTTTCAACAAACGATCTACATCTATATCATCTTCATTGCGTGCGTTTATAGTCAAATGTGCTCCAGATATGATTTTGGTAACATCGTGTATATGATTTGCACAAGTGCCTTTACGCAAAACTGGAGCGCCTTCACCCTGTATATGTGCAAGATAAGAATAAATAATTCAAAGTGGTATATAAAATTAAAAAATCTTGTTTTTTAAAACTGTAAAAATAAATGAAATCATTATATTGTAGATAAGATAGTAAAGGGCCATATCTGCAAGTTATTGATTTTTTTAATACTACCAAAAAAATAAGTGTTCTTTATTTAATCGTATAACAAATAAATTACTCATGCTTAGCGAATATATACTATTATTTGTTAAATCGTTAGTTTAATTAAAATTAATGAATTTTTTTCTTACCTGCCAATTTATGAGCAAAAACTTTTTAAGACCTGTTTTTGGATCTTCTATACGTACAAAGGCGTACATAATTTTACCACTATTTAAGTCTTCGCATAATTCTTCCAAGCCGCCTTCACCACTGGCCACCACTTTCAGTTCATTCGTTTGTCCCTCATAACCATAGAGTGACCTATTGTGCGTAAATGATAAGTTAGTGGTCTAATAAAAAATCTAACGAATGCAAGAATACAAATTATTTTAATATAAAATTTGCTAATATAGTTAGAGTAAAATATTTATCTTAAAAAAAATGTTTATTATATGTAACATTTTCGTTGTTTGAAAAAAATCATTAACTTTCTTCATAAATTTATTTGATTCCTTTACTCTTAGCATGAATGGATTCATTTAGAACTGAATGTGACAATTTATTTGAACATAAGTAATACCCAAACACACTGTTAAATGTGCACAGTATAGCAATCGATTTATTATAATTTTCTTAATTGTTATGTCCTTCATACAATACTAAGAAAATGGCGACTGAATAAAAAATATTATTTGCAGACAAATTTAGCGATTGCAAATGCATTATTTCGGTTAAGAAACTTTAGTCTTTCCTATTGATTATACAAAAATGCATTTTGGCTATTAAATTTAATTTAACTGGGTGTGGTTGGGTGGCATTTAATCAAAATAAAAACATGTAGCATAGCATGATTGTTAATTTAACATAAAATAAATTTGAAAAAAATTCTCATATACTCGTAGATTTCAGAAAATTTTTATAATTATTTTTATTACATTTAACTTAAAACAGCATCAAAACCTGTATAAGATAAACTTTTTTCCATAAAGTTATTCAATATTATTTTGATATACAGTATACAGTTCATATATAAATAAATTGTAAAATGTCATTAATAATTAAATGTATTTACCAGTTTGTAGTACTTTTATCATCCAACACATCTTTCCATGCAGCTATTATTTCTGCCCGATGCTTCTCGAAGCTGATGGTCATGTTTATATGTATTTATATTTATTCTTAGGCTTTATTTTTCGTGCCGACGACCTTGAGACTAAAGCTGAACCACCTTAAACTGGTGGTTTTAAATAATTATCCCACCTGTGAATATTGTTTTATATCTGCACGTTCACACGCTTTCACTAAACTTCTTTCACTGCGGTGTTTTTCTTATTGTGGCTGTTTTCAACCGTTTTTCCAATTGATTTAATTTAGTCAATTGTTTGCCTTTTTCATACGAATTAATTCCAAGCAAATGATTTTAACACTCCCACACAAAACTGTATTAGCTGTTTACTCAAGTTGTTGTTGCATTAAAGAATTGATTTTTCTGTTTCGGAATTTTTTACTTTAATATGCTATAACGAAATTTTCATACTATTTCTTACTTTAACATATTATATCTCATTTTATTTTTTATTATACATGTTTTTAAAGATTTTTAATTTATTTTTTAAGCAAAAATCTTTCACTAAATCAATTTTTCTCCGAAAATTCCAAGACACAACAACAAGCAATGACCATAGGTGCATTAACACTTGTCAATTGGGGCTACCGTTTCATTGGAGCTTGCTTGTATTGTTAATAACTTGCAAAAATTACCTGCAGATGGCAGTTGTTAAACGCCATACGCTACCATCCTTAAGAAATTTAGCTCAATTCACAGTTCATCAATTATTCAAACCGAAGGCATATCAGCTGATTTTATTTATATATATATACAATAGTTTAAGTTAAAGCTATATCACATCAAAACAAAAATCATATGATTGGTTATTGTTTCTCAATCGATTTTTCATCTATCAATAGAGCTTGCATTGTTTTAAAAAATTCTTAACATACGCATATATGTAATTCAATTCTATGTATATAAGATAATTATGTTTCTAAATACTTTTGCATAATAATAGTAATTAATAACTAGTTTAAATCAAAAAGAAATCATTGTCTATTTCTCAATTTTACTTAAAATTATTTAAACATTTACTAAATAATTCGGCTTATATTGATTCAAATATTTTTACACCAATATTAAATTAAAAATTACTTATTAAACATATTATTAATATAAGTCAAAAGTACATGCAGTTTATGTGCATCAAAATCTATTTGATAAATTATACAACATTTATATCATATACTCAACTATAATGTACTTGTGTATTTATATTGTGTAATAATATTGTGACCCATTCTAATAATACGGTATATGACAAAAGAACAAATAAATATATTTGTTGCACATGGCAGTACCTCTTACAGCTGTCATTTGTGTAGTATACATTTTGGTCGCTTTATTTGATGGCGCAACTGTCGTTGTTAAACTGAAATTCCTAAAATTCTTTGCATTCCGCTGAACCGAAGAAATTTTTTGCGGAAAGTTTGTGAAATTTAGTTTGAAGTTTATTAAAAATTTAAAAGATTATTTATATTACTAAACAATAAAGTGTGCGTGATATAATTGTGCATAAAATTAGAGATTTTATGTATACATATGTGAAAGAAATTCGCAAACAAAAGCAATCGCAATTGTTACCATTTTTCCTACGTTTTACCCCCCGCATTCATCAACATTTAATTTTTGGCTGTACAAATAATTATTATTACTCAGGAATTTCTTGTTGATATACAGGTAAAATATTTTTTTATGGTGTAATAATTATAAAGTGCATATTTCTTATAATAAACAAAACTGTGAGATATACTTTATTGAACAAAGGATTTATTTTATATTACATATTGTTTTTTTGTATATTGTATAAAGGAGACATATGCTGCTTACGCCCTCAAAAATTTATTAGTAATTTGTGTGAAATAAAATTTACATTCACTTTGTGGTAACATTTTTTACATTCATATATTAATAGATTTTATTAACGGCTTTGACGAATAACATATTAATGATAAGTTTTTCTGTTGGCTATACCAGAATTAGCAAAACATTAAACTTGGAATGCAGTATGTAAGAAATGTATTACATGCTTTTAAATTGCAGTTAATTTAATAGTTTATAATTTAAAAATATAGTAACGCAAGCAGGACTGTATTACTAATTTAGTTTTTATGAAAATTTCATTATAATACCAGCTGTAATAGGCACCATGCTTAAGTTTTAAAGTTGATGGGTTCTCTTGAACACGACTTTTATTACCAAGCAATGAGTCATTTTCCAATTTACATACATTCTAATGTATTTGGTACATAGTTAAATTCAAATGTTTCGTCAGCTCTCAAAAGATGCATTTAACTTAAACTTTAAACGCCATTTGCATGCAAATAGTGTTTTATAAAAATACTTACAAGATCATGTAAATGAAACCATTTACCATAAACAAACCGAGCAGTGTATTTCTCGTGCATTTTCAAATATCATTTACTGTTGTTAAACATAAAATTCGTAATTTGACTTTTCTTTTACTTGATTTTCGTTTGCTTAAACCTGCCTAAAACCACATCGTGCTTCTGCCTTCCTAACATTCCCACCACCGTTGCTGTAGCTCCCTGCTCTAGTTGCAATACAACATATTGCCATGTTTGCCACAATTTACTCCTCTGCATGTACAACACTGTTGCCCTGTTGCTGTTTCTGTTTGTGGCAATCGGTAACTTTTCGGTTGGTACGTTTTGGTGTCATCTTCCATTTCAGCCGGTTTTTGTATTTTATACATTTCATGCTAATTCAGTTTAATGTATTTTTATTAAAAAGCAACAACAACTACAACACAAACGAAAACATCAAAAAGTTACAATTAATTTCAACATTAATAAAATATACTCTTCTTTCCATTTCAGCGCTTGTTGGCCACGCAACACTTTCTCGTTAAGTGCATTTCAATTCATTACGCGTCTGTTGTGATACGTGCACCCGCTCAACCCACTCGTCGCATATGATTAAAAAATTTTTTTTTCGGTTTCGCAAAGTTCATTATTGATTTTCGTGCTGCAATTTTTTTTTTGGTCGCTACGATTCGGCTTTCACGTTTAACAGACAAAGCGTCGCGTTGTGTTCGTTAAAAATATTTGTATTATTTTTGAATTGTAGTAAAATCGCTTAAAATATTTACAAATCGAAGNAATTGTAGTAAAATCGCTTAAAATATTTACAAATCGAAGGAAATTTTTCAATTAAAAAAAAAAAAAAAAACTGTATATATAAAGATATATATTTGAAGAAACCGTCAATTAAAATGGAATCAGCACTCGACGTTTTATCACGTGCAGCTACAATGGTACAGGACACTGCAAATGGTAAGTTTTTTTTTTTGTTGTTCTGAAGATATATATAATTAATAAATTTATAGGACCAAAGAACTTTTACAATAATTATTGCTATATATGTATATATACATACACGTAATATAATACATACACACAAACCAAATACTCATTATTTTGATGCCAAAATTTGACTATAACAGAAATTTGATTATGTTCATGCAATATTTTATTGGAATACCGCGGTATTTCGTTAACATATAATCGTTATTGTACCTATAATCAACGTATACCTTTATTTAATAAAATTTTCGATTTAATTCGTTCATTAATATCCTAAATATCAGTAACCGAAAGGCACACGAATTTCATTAACTAACAATTTGAAATGGAATGTTATCCAATTCCATTTTTTAATAAATATGTATATCGATATTAAAATTGAGAAATATTTAAACATTTCCATAAGTACATGTCTCGTATTGTTTTCAGAAATAGTATACAATATATTTGTAATTGGTGACATTATGAAAAGAGTATCTTATATTGATGAAGCTAGCAAATATTTTGAGACGCTTAATTTAGTATATTATTGCGAACCGATTTTGATCACACCTGCTTTATTTGAGAGGTAGTGTGCCACATTAAAAATATTTGAAAAAAGTTTCCTCTAAGTCAGGTAAAAATCCGTTTATGTTATATTTTTTCAATATAAATTATTAAAACAACAAAATACATTGCCACGCAGCTGTTGTATTAAATATTTAGAACTACCATATGTTCTAAATTTCGTGTAATAATTTTTTGTTCGTATATAAGTTATATTGAAATTCATCATTTTAAAATATTTTTTTAATAAACTTAAACAAAAACATATGTTAAAACATTTTGTTGTGTTGCATACAGAAGAAAAAATTGATGTGAACAAAAAGAAAAATAAGTTTGCATAACACACATCGGAAAGACAAAAATATGCTCGAATTTCGAACACTCTGAGAACCTAGTTAGTGTAATTGGTTACTTATTTAATTAGTAACGACTTGTCGTGCATTCATTTCATATCATTAACATAAATGTATATATATTACATATATGTAAATAACAGGCAATCTTTTCGAAATCGAATTATCCAGTTTATTTTCCTATGACAATTAAATTTTTATACAAATTAGTTAATGAGCACTAGTACTTTGGGCTATCAGCTCCTGATTTATGAAGTGATTCGTATCTCTTTTTAAAATTGTATTCTAAATTTCGAAAATGAATTCGAAGAGAATAAGAAAATATATTGTATTCCACAATTCAAACTGAATCTTTCACATATAAAATTCAAAAAGTATTTTACAAATTTCGGAGTTTGATCAAAAAGTTACGGTCATTTTTGAATATCGCGGACTGTATAAATCCGTTTGATACTATTTTTTTGTGTTGGTCCATTTGTTTTTAGAGTATGTATGTTTAGTTTATAGTAGGCAGTTAAGGGTTCATGTGTGTTGTTATGCTTGATTTTCAAATATAATTGAGGGGTGATCTTGAATAAATTTATTTATTTTCTTAATCTACAAAAAATTGGTTTCTATATTCTTAACTATATTAATTCCAAACTCAAATTTATTAAATACCAGAGTTTTATTTTTTACTTGGCTCATCAGACAGCTTCCATTGGAACTCTTGGGCCTTGATATCGATGTCATACCTATCTACCCATGTTTCGTCATTTTATAACCCGTTTGCAAAGCTCTGGATCATTGAGGATTTCATATGGCATCTCCTGAGCAATGTTCACTCGCTGTTTTTTTTGTTCGTAATTCAGCAATTGTACCAAAATTCAAAATCATACCAAATCAAAAGATTTATACAGCTCGTTATATATAAAAATACCCATTAAATTTTGATAAAACATCATACTTTCATACATATGTACATATATCCGGTATTCTAGTAGGGACATATCAATTTTAATTTTCAGTGTGAATGCACTTTTCATGATCTAGTTACGCCAAAACGTCAGTCAAATTAACATTTTTATTATGGTGAAGTTCAGTAACGAACAAGGTTTGGAAATTATTAAAAAGTAAGTTCGAAGAAAATCCTGAATTTCATCAAAAAATCATCTTCAGTAACTTAAGTTTATGCAAATTGTACAGACTTGTAGAAATTTTCTGTATATACTAAACAACATCTTTCAAGAAATTAATGTATTAAACCAATTAAAGAATTATATGAAAAATGTTAGGTTGAAAACTACACTCCATGAAAATTTAGCTGATAATATTTGCTTTTTCTCTTTTATTGCTGTTGTCATAAGGTAAATGCGTTTGGCATGTGGAATAACCTCACCGTAGAGGTGAAACCCATTTAATTTTCTTGAAATTCAAAAAAGTCAAATAATGAGGTTTTAAAACGGATACATTTTTATTTTGTGGTTAATTATGTAGAAATTGTTAATTGCCACTCTACTCCGTATTTGGTGAGGTCTAGTGCGTTGCTTGAACTGCGTACCCTATTGTTATAAAAATTTTTGATGTACAAATTTTTATATTAGACAAAAATTCTTAAAATTTTTTTACTTTAATAGCAAATGTAATTTTTTTCAATTCTCAGAAGAAGACCACTTCACATACAAATGAAGTTACTAATTTGTTGCTTATGAAATTAGTTTTTATGGCTTTAATTTTAATTGTAAATATTTTTAGTTAAAAAGTTTCTAAAAATTGCATTCTTTTTTAATATTACAATTACCAAATGTTATTTGTTTTTTTAACTATTATATTTAATCGTTGTCGTGGTTCCACTTTAAATATTGCGGATTTTTCAATTTTATATTTTCAAAAACAAACTATTGTTAAATCTATTTTATGTAATAATTTCTAATTATTGATTTTGAAAAAAAAAATTAAATTTGTTATAATATAAATAAATTTATGAATCCAGAAAAATTGCAAGTCATTTATCAAAAACAGCTAAAAAAATGAAACATATTAATGTTTATAATTTGACATCATCATTTCTTAATAGCCAGTCGCGCATTGATTTGACCACTAAAATATTTGAAATTTATTTTAGAAAAACAAAATTATTTTGTGAAAAATTTTTGAAATAATTTAAGTGAAATTCTTAACATTTTTCAAATGACACTTTAATCTTGTAAATAAACAAACAAAATTCCATACAAATAGAGCAAACTCAAACATATGTGGGTGTTAATAGTAATACTAAGCTTCCGAAGCAGTCGGCAATAGTGACCACATTGAATGACCTACAAAGCAATGGAAAATTAAACATTATTGGCGCTAGAATATTGAATTCCTTCTTCTATTTTGTATAGAGCGAAATCTTTTGCAAGGTGCGCAACAATCAAACCTTTAAGGGGATCAGCTACTTTTCTCTACAAATATAAAATAATATGTATATGTATTATAATTAATTGAACTGTAATTCATTTCAACTTTGTTTTTAACTTACGTTTATAACCTGAATAATTCCAATCAGGGAAAAATTTTGAAATTGAGACAGTGTAAAGATGGTTCGAACCCCAAATACCCCAAACCATATATCAAGCTACCAACAATTTGTAGTAATTACGATTTAATGAGGTTTAACTTTTTAAGATTAACTTCCTTTATACTTTTTTCATATTATTTACTTGATTGCAATTGATAACACAAAATATTTTTAAACTTAATTTAAAAAATTAAAATGTAAAATTTTCAAAATATATGAACAATTAAGTTTATCTACGGAATAAGTATGTTATGGGAAAAATAACGGAGGCATTTTAAAAATATTTTCAGTCTGTAAGATAATTGATAAGTTTTTAAAAAGTATAATTAAATTGCGAAATAAACAATTAGAAATTTTACAGCGCCTATAAAAATGAAAAAAAAAAAATAGTACTAAATACAAGGGCAGTTTGATAAGTCAGTGAATTTTTGAATTGCCCCTGTAGTAACTTTAAATGCAACACTCCTGTTTACTACCAACTCTTAATAGACGACTTAATAGACCATTAAAAGCAGACAACTTGTGCTCATTAAGCATTATTTTCGTTCAAAAGAGGTCGTCACGCCAGATATCGTCGATAAAATTCAAGAAATGATATTGGACGATCGGATAATGAAAGTGCGAACGATTTTTAGCTCTGTTTCGTAACCGTGGACGAAACATGGTTCCATCACAACACACCAGAGACCAAGGAACAGACAAAGCAGTGGACTTCTACGAGTGAACGTGCACCAAAGAAGGTTAAGGCAGGTCTGTCGTCCAACAAGGTCATGGCGATAGTTTTTTGGTATATACGCGGTATCATTCATATCGATTTACTTGAAAGAGGTAAAACGATCACCGGCGAATATTATGGAGAGCTATTTGATTCGATTCGAAGCAAAAACGACCGCATTTGGCGAAATAAAAAAGTGTTCTTCCACTAAGACAAAGCACGGGTGCACACGTGTTTTGTCGTCATAGTAAAATTCCATAAATTGGTCTACGAACTGCTATCTCATCCAGTATATTCTCCAGTTTTAGACCCTTCCGACTATTTTCTGTTTCCAAACCTGAAGAAGTGGCTTGGCGGTAAGAGGTTTGGATCAAATGAATTGTTCATCACTGATAAAACCGCCTATTTTGAAGACCTTGGAAAAATGCTGGACTAGATATATCGAGCTAAAAGGAGACTATATTGAGAAATAAAATGCTTTTTTGTCAAAAAAAAATATGTTTTCTTCTGCCCTCGTATTTATATCTCCTAAAGTAAAAGTGTGATAATATTAATCGAAATTTTGACTATGGAAGTCAGTACAGATAAGTGCAGATATTATGACTTAAATACAAAAATTATTTAACAATACAATTTTAAACAATACATTTTTTAAATATAATAGTAAAAAAATTTTATAAAACAAATATTATTTAAATTTATTTGTTTTTAATGACATTGAAAAAAGTATATAATTTTACTTCGTATCTGCAAATCTTATCTTTATTCTGCTGACCTGATTTCTGTAATTATTTAATAACATTATTAAATTGTGTGATTAGAAAAGTTTCATACAGTTTTAATAAAATTTATTAAATAATATTATTTTACTTAAATGTATATGTATTATATTTGATTTTTTTTT
>JXPL01019810.1:0-11041 GCA_001015235.1 Sphyracephala brevicornis | reverse complement strand
AACGTCGACAGTGACCATTCTTAGTATAGATGTTCTTTGGTTTCTATTCTGTATACTATTCTGAGCTGTCAACCATTATTAATTAAAGTTAAATTATACTATTATTATATTACTATTATTATGTACTAAAGTATATAAACTATNGGAGGACTCTGCCACCATTGAAACCTAACCTTGAAACCTATATAAACTATCTACACATTTATTGAAATATATTTAAGGATAGTAAAATCTTATCATTTAATTATAATTTTTACACAATAGACAATAACACTTTTTGTATATAGTAGTAATAATAAGTTAATAATATTTTTTTAAAAATATTTGTGTAATCAAATACATGTATGTATTTTCTCTCAGAATAAAAGTTTAGTGGTGAAAAGTTACTATTTTATTAGTTAAAAGCAAAAACTACCAATGAGTGGGGAATAAAATACCAATTAGTGGGGAATAAATTGCTTTTTTATGATTTTCCCCTCATCTGCAATATCTCGATTCTATGCTAGTCTATGATGCCAATGCTGAAGCGGACAAATGAATTTTTGAGTACTCCACGAAACGAAGTGTAGCCTAAGCTTAGTGAAAAAGTAATATGTATTCTTGCAGGTGTATGAGATTCACACCAGGGTATAATGCTGCGCGACACTAACGAAGTAAATTCATGCACTCTTCATCTCCTCGCTCTACAAACACTTAATTTCGGTCGCACTGAGTAGTGCAGTGTAATTTGGTCCATTGCCAAATTGATGCACCAAGTATTCAATAAAAATACATAAGAACGATAACTCTTTTTATTAAATTAGGTTATAAAGGACATTAAAAATATTCTAGGCCAGTCCTGCTCAACCCATAAGCACTAACGCACAATTGTTTCTATTTTTTAAATTTTGCATGGGTAATGCACAATATTATGTAGAATATATTTGCCTATGCCCAATAATTAATTTCGTATGCACAAATTTGTTTTCCTATGCTATTTCCTGTGTAAATTACACAAGCAACGACCCTTCGGAATATGCTCATAAAGAAAATAAAAAACACACAAATACTGTAAAAAAGTGTGTTGAAATTATGTTATGAATATGCTGACGCAAACTTATTCCAAATTTGTGAATTGTTATGGAAATATTGTATGAAAAATTTACCTTTGTTTAACAAAAAATTTTTTTAAAAAAATCAAAGTAGGCTGAGCAAGAACAGCATTTATCAATCAATTATTATATATAATTATTAAACTCTACTACATATATGGATTCGAAAATGTTTAACTTCATAAAACACCACTGCCAGAATCGAAATTATTAATGTCTTAGAAAAATATATAAAATTCACTGCCCCAATACCATCAGTAATAAAGAACTGCATATATTTTTCACTACCTATAACATCTTTACAAATAAATGAAAATAAAATGGAAATGGTGATGGATTGGCCATGCAAAGAGGAAAAATCAAGATATTATTACTAGCATTACGGTAGGTCACGTGCGTTAGCATTAATTCAGAAAAATATGAAAAGGGTGGTACTGAATCAGCACCGCATCAACCACATCCATTGAAACAAATACTATTCTGAATAATTAGACAAGCCGAAGAGAAAATTTATTCAAATATTTCTGTTCATGTAAGCATTAGTCCTATTTAAACTCCGTAGAATTTAGAAATTAGATCGGAAACACTAACAATTTTATTAAATGTGTGTAACAGATACAATTTTAAAATTCATTAGAGAAAAATTTGCATTAAACGTTGTGTTGATACATATAAATTAAAATAATTTTTCTATGAGCAATAGCTTGCATACGAAAAAACATACATATGTACGTATGTATGTACATTTATACTCTTTTTATTATGTGTATTGACCTAATGAAATTTATACAAGAGAAGTGCTGCAGTGGCTTAAAACAATTTAATCAGCACAATAATGTTGTTAAAAAAGCATAGTTGTTTATTTAAAAGTGCTTTAAAAATTTTATGCTCAATTAATTTCCCTGAAATCAACAATAAACACGAAATATTTTACTATATTATTAAAAAATGTACCTGATAGTTAATGCATTGAAAGGTGATATTGTTTTTGGTTTATATATTTTTTATTTTATTTTTATCAGTATTTAATTGTAATATATAAACAGACGGACCTAAGATAATTCTTAATATACATAATATACGGTATGGAAAAATCCAGTACGATTCATTTATTATTTTACATTATATTTAACTTTGTTTTTTTAATTATGAGATATGTATGTATTTACACTCGAGTATATATTAAAAACTGAAATTATATGGAAAAAAGTAAAATTACTACTTTTGGTTAGATTAAAAACTTGAATATTTGTTGTAACAAAATTACATAAACACAAAGATACACAGCGCATCTGAATTTTAATAAGCTTTTTATTTATATACAAAAACAAAAATTTTGGTGCATATCCTTCATATTTAAAAAAAAAATAAATTGTTCAAACAAACCAAAAACAAACAATAAATGTATGTATGTACATACATATATCCAAACAAATGAAAAAATATATTTTATATGTATCGGATATTTGAAATCCTGAAGTTTACATTATTTTCTAAATTTATGCTCCTATGATGAGAAAAATTAACAATAATCAATTAGGTATAATTAACGTACTAAACGAAATAATTTAATTGATTCTTTAAAAAATTTATATTGATATTTTTGTTCGATTATAACCTTACTCAATTTTTTTCTTTACGCTATGAAAGATTTAATGTAAATGAGATTGCTTCTCTTGTGAACCATAATTTAGTAAACAATAAAATTACATTATTACTTATATTTTGGCAGCAAAATAACATTAAAAAAATCAAAACTAGAAAATATTCTGAAATATCTTTCCTTTCAGCTGCAAAAATTAATTACTTTTTAATAAGAATTTAAGATTACGTTATATATTATAGATTTTTCAACAGCTAGCACTCAACTACTTTTTAGTATCACAGTAAAACGGTCGCTTAAAATATTTAAATATACTTATTTTTAAATTTTGCTTTCATTTTCTGCAAATGTTTACGACATGGCTGTCTTCATCTGCATATTTTCGATCTTCAATTTTGGTGTTACTGAAGTAGAGTTTTTGTTATTCGTATATTTGGTATACATTTTTTTAGAAACTTTTAATAATCGCGCACTCACAGAATCACTTTTGAAGCTTTCTATTTCTCCTAAACTACTTAAGCCTCGGGCAAAATTAATTATTTCAACGCTGCAAATAGCGATTTATTTAGTTTACGACTTTTACTGATGAACTGTCGCTGAGCCGATGCGTTGACCATATATGGCATATGGTGAATAGTAAGGGCCGAGAGCAGCAGCAGCAGCAGCTGAGGGATTGTAAGCGCCGGGTGTTCCGAATGAGGATGGACCAGCCAAAGCACTAGGTGGTAAGCATGCTAGTTTTGTATAAGGATGGTAGCGCGCAGCAGCAGTAGCTGCTGCTGACATTGGACTTAATGGCGGTGTGGGATATCCACCGCGTAGAGCGGATGGTGGAAATAGTGTACCCAACAAAGATTGCGCCTGTGATTGAGCTAGGGCAGCAGCAGCAGCGGCCGGATCTGACAGATTTCCAGTGTGTGTACGTAAGTGTGTAAATAGTTCATCAGACGTTTGGAAACGTTTGCCACAATATGCATCACCTACAACCCAACTGCATATGTATGGTGCACTACGTGCTGCGGCTGCACTGACAGCAGCCGCAGCAGCTGCTTGCGAGTATGGATGACTTGGCGGCAAAGCAGCAGTCGCTCCACCCATTAAGGCCATGCCGTATTTCTGATGTTCACATTGAGTGCAACCAGCCGGACAAGGAGCACCTATAAGCATTTGTTGTGTATGAGCAGAATAGGGACAACCGGGACAGTAAGGATCCTTACAAACGGGCAAAATTGCTTCACTACCTGTTGGTGTTTTAATACGTTGATAACTTATAAATGGATTCGGTTGAGCACTAGCGGGGCCATTAGGAACGCTGGTATAGTTTCCGTTCGCTGCCGCTGCACTTAGTATAGCAGCATGATGGTGTAAAAAGCCGCCGATAAATGTAGGACGGAAAGCTGGGTTTGAATGTTGCTCCATTCCAGGTGGACAACAGAGTGCAGAAAGTGGATTTATGCCATATGGACCTGCTGTTTTATATACAACAGCAGCTGCAGCTGCAGCAGCCATGCTGCTCATTTCCTTTGGATGTGTTGCCGAACCATTAGCATTATTTAAAATCTCCATTCCGGAACATACAATGGGACTAGCACCACGTTGTGATGACAGGGATGGTGATATTATTTTACAGTTATTGTCCTGAGACATTGTTGTAGGTCCATTAAATTCTGTTTTTATTGTATTTCTTTCAGGCGTTGAATTTGATTTGTTTCGCGACGGCACTCGTATACTTAAATCAGCGACACCATGTAAGGAACATTTCGAATTGAGACGTTGTTGTTCATCGTTGACTGATAATGTTGACTTAAATGTATTGTGATTCTGTTGGCATAGCACGTTAGTTTCATATGGTTTGAATGCTAATTTCACTTCAGTTGTAGTTGTTGTTGAATTAGGTGACTTTGTTAGTAGGGGTGATTTGGCAAAACCTGTTTCTGAACTGATTGATGACGATGTTGATGACGAAGAAGTTTTTTTTGTTTTATCCATTGACAACAAAGGCTTAACAGCTGACGAGTCTGCGCCGATTTGTGAGCATGTTTGAGCGAGCAGTGCAAGTGGACTCTTTTTAGCATCCATCTGTAATGGATTTTTGAAAAGTAAAATCAATTTTATATATTTGTTTATTTTTGTAACTGAAGCAAATACAATTAAGGAATTTAAGTAAATATAACATGAAATTATGATATATAAGAATTTTCATATGACTTCATGAGTTACATTTTCTAATTTTACACAAAATTCATTTTCATAGATATTTAATAAATAATTAAGAATGTTTGTTTTTTTAAATTTTTATATACATTTTCTTTAACTACTGGAAAGTATGACAGAAAGCAATATTATGTTTCGGCGTTTTTTAAACTCATCACTTTAGATATTTTGAATCAATAATTTTATTTTTAATTTTAGTGAATATGACTGCATTTCTCTTAACTGACTGCTCTTTTATATCAGAATTAATTTTTGATTTATTTTATTATAAAAATCAAATACATACATACGAGGTGTGTTAAAAAATTATGGGAATCCTTAAATTTCGTGGGTTTGGAGGTCCGATTATATTGGTATACAAGCCCCTGAAGTATGATCAAATTTTAAGCTGTATTCATTGTTTACTTTGTCTGTGGCAGCCGCTAAGGTAGACGTGTTTTTATGGGCTCGGCGATTTTTGTAAAAAAATTTGCGAAAAAAAATAAAGTGTAACAAAGTGTGTGAAATGTTAAAAAACAAGATTTTACGATTGGTATAAGCGTTTCTAAGATGGACGTGAAGACGTTGAAATTACGAACGCCCTGGATGCTCCAACACATCAACAACTGATGAAAAAGTGAAAGAAATGGTTATGAACGATCGCCGAATCACAATCAAAGAAGTCGCTGATGATAGCATATCGATTGTCANAAGGTAGACGTGTTTTTATGGGCTCGGCGATTTTTGTAAAAAAATTTGCGAAAAAAAATAAAGTGTAACAAAGTGTGTGAAATGTTAAAAAACAAGATTTTACGATTGGTATAAGCGTTTCTAAGATGGACGTGAAGACGTTGAAATTACGAACGCCCTGGATGCTCCAACACATCAACAACTGATGAAAAAGTGAAAGAAATGGTTATGAACGATCGCCGAATCACAATCAAAGAAGTCGCTGATGATAGCATATCGATTGTCAATGCCATGAAATTTTTTCGAATGTTTTGGGTATGAAACGCGTGTCAGCAATTTTCTAAAATTGTTTAATTTTGTTATTGCTTATTCGGCTACGTGTACTTTTTCCTATTTCCAAAATAGGAGAACCTTAATGAGCCGTCGTTTTACAAGCATAAATTACATTAAAAGCGCATCGCCGAGCTCATAAAAATACGTATAATCTAGCGGCTGTCACAAATAAAGTAAACAATGAATACAGATGAAAATTTCATCATACTTCAGGGGTATGTATACCAACATAAATAATAAAAAAATAATTTTTGACAATCGGATTCTCCAAACCCGCGAAATTTAAAATTCCACCTACTTTCTAAACACATGTTTAGGCCATACAGTTGGCCTCATATTGCTTTTCACAACAAAATTTTCTTTGAAAAAAAATGTTTCAGGCAGAAAAACAATAACAATATACATGCTAATGCAAATTTTTTTTGACTCAAATTTATCTTCACATTCTGCTTATTGTATTTTTGTAAAAAGAGAACAGTTATTTTCCTAATAGTATTAAAAAAAATAACAAAATCAAAATTTTTCATTGACTATCTCAAAATGCTTTTCACAATTTGAAGCACTACAACAAAATGCATAGTAAAATTACCTAACGGTTTGCAAACGAACAGAATTTTTTTTTCCTTCTTTGTTTTTGACGTTGATTATTTTAACTAGTTTTCAATTATTATTTTGTTTTCGTTCAATAAAGACATAAGCGCAACGTTAAATATTATTTTAACAATGCTGGGTAATCGTACAAGTGAAGCTCTAAACAGTATAATTAAATACCATAAAGGTAAATCGGCGAAAGAGTTGGCGGAATTATTTTCTCTTAATATAAGTATCATTTACTACATCATCAACCTAGCAGAAAAGGAGAGCTGACTGAAACTAAATCATCCTTGTGGCAAGCCAAAAAAGCTCACGGAAAGAATGAAGAGATTTAGGCCGCAATGCCGCCTCAGGGAACTGACCTCGGACTTGGAACATCGATTTGGTTTTAAAGTGGGCCATGAGACAAATGAGAGAGTGGTCGTGGATCACAAATACACTTCGAGGAGTGCCAGAAAAAAGCCTTTAGTGACCAGTGCAAATGCGACTTAAAGGTTATCTTTTGCTTTACAGAATATTACTCATCGTTTGCAATTCTGGGATGATGTAATATTCCATGAAGAGACAAAGATGATGTTATATTATCATTATGAGCCACTGAGGATTTGGCGGAAGACTTTACAGCCCTATAAAATAAAAATATCATACCAACAGTGAAATTTGGAAAACTGAGTGATATTATACGAGGTTGTATATTCATCAAAGGGATAGGAGAGATTAGAATATTTGAAGATATTATGACCAAAGAAGTATATCTTGATATCCTAAGACAAAACTAACTAAAAAGTGCAGTACAATTTGGCTTAGGCAACGACCCTAAGCACAAGTCGTATATATGCAGGTCTTGGCTTATGTACAACCGCACTAAAGTCCTGGATACCCCTCCCAAAGTCCAGATATCAACCCCATTGCCAATTTATGGGTAGACTTAAAAAAAGACAGTGGCAAAACCATGTCCCACTAACAAAAATTCATTAATACGATAAATCAAGGAGGAATGGAAGAATATTTCTCAGACTTATGATATTAAGAAACTAATTTCATCGGTACCTAAAAGATTACAACATGTAATTCATGCTGGAGGAGGCTACACCAAATAATTAGAATGTAAAATTGATATTTTCCTATTCTGAATATTAATTTAATTAGCATTTTCAATTGTGAAAAAATTATGAGACAGTCAAAAAATTGACAAATTTTGTTTTTGTTCTTCTTTTTTCAATACTATTTCGAAAATAACTGTTCTTTTTTACCAAAATACAATAAGCAGAATGTGAAGATGAATTTGAGTCAAAAAAAATTTCCATTAACATGTATATTGTTGTTGTTTTTCTGCCTTAAACATTTTTTTTCATAGAAAATTTTGTTGTGAAAAGAATTATGAGACAAACTGTATTTACGTCTAATTAATATAACATTTCGATAACACATTCTCTTCCATTGTAGTTTAATTGAAATATGGAAATTAAATGTACACATGAGTAATATTTCGAAGGATTAGTTTTTTCGTAGAATTTGAAAGATTTTTTTTAAAACTGTGAAACATACTATTTAATGTCTGCGAAATAACTGATTCATGTCTTTTGCAAATAAAACAGATTTCTATTACATTTGTTTTATGAAGATTTTTATTTGTTCGTTCAATTCTCTTTGAATATTTTTTCATTTTAATGATATTTCTTTATAGTTTTATTCATTCGTCTTATTTTTATTTTGTATAAGATATCTTGTCGCTTGTTTTTTTTCCCCAAAACACATTTTATAATAGATTTAGAATTAATTTTGAAGTTATATTTTACAGTTAGTATTCATTATGAGTATTTTTAAAATAAAAAGGAAAATAATTTCAATGGAACAAAATTTGTTTTTTAATTCATAGTATGTATTAATAACTTTTATATTGTTTAGTATTAAATTTGCAATGCAAAACTTTCACTCTCATTTCAATAATTAATTGATTACTTTAGATATTGAAACAATTTCATTTAACTTTTAGGTATGTATATATAATATATACATTGTATATACTAACCGTTGCAGGTAGTGGAGCCAAATAATCCGGCTGCAAATATTGGTTATTGCCGATGGTAACAACACCACCCCCGCCTTCTAAAACAACCATAATAATGATTTTCGTTATAAACCGCGAAAGAAGTTCTATTGTAAACAATTTCACTGTTTGTTACTCTTTTTCCGTGTTGCAACAGCAATTCTTCTTAGTATTGTAATTATTTATAATAATTGAAATATATTTATAATTTTGAAAATAAATTTTTTTTTTTATGTATTATATTCACTTTGAAAAATTATTGTTATTGATTAAATACGTTGGACATTTAACTTATGTTAGACATATATGTATTTATGTACATATGTATACGGCGTTGGTACACTTAAATAAATTTTATTTAGTAGATTTTAAATTAACACAACCGTTTTAGATATTTTCTCCGTAACTACTCCGAAAGCGCCTAAACACCAAGAAAGTTATATTCGAACTGACTTCCTTGGCAAATTATATTGTTGAACTTGCTTGGCTAAGTTAACATAAGTGCTTACTCTCAATTGCTGTTTAGTCTTATGACTGTCCATCCATATGCAACGGGTACACTCACGCTTTGGTCTACAACTCTCACATACATTAAAAAGAGAGCAACAGTACTGGTCTGATAACCACAGGTAAGAGCAATGAGGCATGCCTGTGGAAAAAGAGCTGGCAATATAGAATTTTTAAATATGGCGTACTTTTCATCCAATCACATCACATGCGCTATACATTTGGCTTTGATCTTTTATATGCTTGTAAAACTGTTAGCTGCAACCGAAAATATATTTATTCCATCTACATCGGCTTATTTAAAAGTATTTCCACACTCTTTGGAATTGCGTTTGTGTATGTGAACTCTGCTTAAGAAATGAACACAACCAAGTAAATCACTCAATTTTTATTATACAGAACGTGTTGTTCTCTCATAAGGCATATATTGAGACACAATGCCAACACTTCAAGGATTACCTTTGAATTTACCTAATATTACAAAATAATTTATTGAAGAGACACCTGAAGAGTTCAAGCTGAGCGCAATTCTTTACTCGATCTGCTAGTAGCTGCATAGTCACATAAATAACTATATGCATATGTGATTGTATATAGCAAATAAAAAATGCCTATTAAGCTGTCGTGTTTATCACGCCTCCCTTAAAACAAGCTGCTTAAATCTTTCACTTTGTGTATGTTTTTTAAAAAAAGTGCCGGCATAATATATTTTTTTAAACCTTTTATGTATTTTTATTATCTTTTATAGTCTGTCTGTCCGCTCTAAAGCGTGTCTGATTATGTTCATTTATCAAGTGCTGCCTTATTGAACAGACATGTTCATTTGTCATAATTCATAAAATGAATTTCTTTAGTTTATAATTTATACTCTTAAGTATTTATTTTTGTATTTTATTTTTAACTCTTGTTAATTACTATTTTTGAATGTGTTTGAGGCAAATGAATGAAGCCGACTAACAACGGTTTTATATACACAATTACGCAGTTCTAAAGATTTGCCGTCGGTAAAGCTTGTTTGCTCTTAAAATTTTAAAAATGTTTTCTAAATGAATAAAATCGGTATCAATTGTAAAAAGCAATAACTCTTAGTTATGGGAAACAATAAGGGTATTCACGATCTGGTGCATTTGGTCCTGCATACGGTGCACGCTGCAAGATTCATTGAAACTCAAATTTGCTGTTGCAATTCAAACAACTGATTATTTCTCTCAAAATTGATATATGGCTTTTGAAATTTAAGTAGAAATTTTCGTTTTGACAGTTGAAAATCAGCTGAAAATTTTACAATGTACAAAGTCGCAATAAATCAAAAGTGGCTTAGTCACGATCTATTGCATATGTTTACACAATTTCAAATTTATGCTTTTGCATTTGCAACGATGCACCGGATTGTGAATACTCTTAATATTTTTTGTTGCGGCTTAGAATTGCTTTGACAAGCTGAGCAGGTTTCACGCTTTGAGCACTGTAGCCGTTTAAATTCTTCACTATTTTGGATAACCAAATATTTTCATGCATAATACACATACATATATACATATATATATGTGTAAACATACATACTTACAGGTATTCTAAATTAGTTCAACTGGAGAGGTGAGCAATTCAGTAGTAACTTATTTGAAGTTTTGTCGTTAGCCAAAGTGTATGAAATAAATTGTGCAATAATCCTTCGAAATGTCTTTTCTAAAAAAATTCCAATCATATTCAAATACTATATCTGTATCTACTTCCGGTAAACGTGCAGTAATTGAGTGGAAGACAATACTGGTAAAATTGGCATTTATGTTGCCATGTACACTCGGAGTGTTAATCGAATGTGAATATGAGGATTAATGGAGATTTATGAACTATAAGGCTATTTGTGTCTATCTACACACATGCTGTTCGTAAGTATTTATTATTGGAATTTTTTGAGAGTACTTCATGAACACGAATGGCTTTAAAAACCTTTCAAATGCACTCGTGCAGCGCTTTTGT
>JXPL01019690.1:0-10516 GCA_001015235.1 Sphyracephala brevicornis | reverse complement strand
AAATTTTGACAGTTGTTTTCAAGTTTGCACAGTTGCGATTTACGAGGCCAATTAAGCGCTTAAGCGAATACCCCTAGTAAGTTTCATTGCAATGTATATGACTGGAATATCACACGTTCTCGTTAAAGATCGATATCATCTAAAGTGGTCAAAATGTTTGTGTATCCGACCTGAGGTCTGACAAAACCACTTGAAGTTTCGCCACAATAAAAAAAGCTCAACTGGAAAGAATATAGGAATTGCTTCGTTTGATATTTAGCCGACAGAAAAGTAGACGAAATCAACTCAACGCTTAAGGGGAATGGCACCCCAATCCAAAAGCACTCAGTGTCAGTTGAACTATGGCGCTAAAAGTGAATAAATCGTAATTACTTATGAAATATTGATTATTTGCAAATATTTTTTTTTCCATCAACTTAAAAACAAAATATTCATGCCAAAATATACCTTATTTTGATTTGTAAACATTAATTTATGTTAAACTAACTAAAAACTTAACTAATATCACATACACGCGCATACTCGTATATATAAAAAAAAAACGACAATAATCATTACATAATTTAATTAAATTAATTAAACGCATATGGCAAATATTGTAATTCTGAAAAAACCTTACCTGTTCATTATCACAACAAAATTCGGTAGAACCACCATCTAGAAGATGAGCACAGCGCTCCTTTAGCATGACAATGCCTTCGGGTGGCATTGGTTTTGCTGTTCCATTATACGGACAATACTGATTAAGCATATCATTTGCATTGCAAACTCCATACCAGATGCAGTCCTGAAAAGATAAATAATTAACGGAATATAAGTATAACCGTTTGTAGATATAACTCTCAAGTCATAAGTTGTAGAACTAATGTAGATTTAGATTTTTTAAGTTTTATAAATCAAATTAAATATTAAATTTTGCCCCTAAAAAGGAAGAAAAGAAAGAAAGGGATATCAAAACAACTGAATTTGGAAAAAGAGAGACGATGATTTGTAAATCCTTCATTCGGTTTATAAGCGAGAAACGAGATCTACTGATAAACTACAGTTCTTAGTTAAAAAAAAGTAAGCAATAAAATTCAGATTCAGATTTGTGCCGCAATGAGTCATTTCACGCCAATGTAGACAAAGCATAGGTTATGTGAAGCTCTAGAGTGGGGTGAGTGGTGGTGGCAGAGATTCTTTCAATGATAATTTTTTAGAAAAAGAATCTTCTTTGAGACTTANTTTCAATGATAATTTTTTAGAAAAAGAATCTTCTTTGAGACTTATTAGTGATATAAAAATGTCAACTACAAGATTTATTAATACGATCAATGCTGTTTCAGTAGATTTTTAGAAAATATTAAGTCACAGACATTTGTCTCAGATTTCAGCTATAGTAAACCTACAGTTTCTATGGATATGGATATGGACAAATAATACATGAATTTTCAATGCAATTGTTTAGAAATTAAAAATACTTGAATTAAGTATCTTAAATTGTGTATTAAAGAATTAAATCTGGTTTTGGATTTCTTTTATTTAACACTACCCTATCAAACCAAAATGTTCCTCCTTCCTATTCCTTGTATGAATCATTACGAATCTGATAATTCAATGAAATTACCAATATCAAAAATCGATAAGTTTCACTTCACATGCGGGTGGATTCCACGCTGTAAGTGTTGCTATAATGTTGCCTTAGTGACAGAATATGTACGTATGTTTATATATTTTTTAACTGTGAAGTAATTTTAAGATTTTAAACAATTATTACAAAATTCTCAACTGTTAATGAGGCGGCGTAGTACTTTTCTAGAACTAAAACTAAAGCTTTAAAATTGCAATCGATATCCATACTACGATTAAATAAATAAATTGATTAATTAGATTAAATAAATTGAAATTGACATGATTAAATACATTGTCGACATAGCAGAACTGAGATACGAATATCATATACATACGTACAAATGTGTAAATAAATATGTATTTAAAATTTCGTAAGAAAGTTGAAAACGAACAATAATTAAATTTAAAAATTAACAATTTAGCATATTAAACCATATTCGTATAAACTATTTATACATATGTATGCATGTATGAAATCGGCAGCTTTATTATGTTTTATATTCAAACTTTGATATGACTTGATATGACTTGACGTTGATTTAATAATAATTCCCAAACGTCCTTTATAAAGTGTTTTTCAATCAGGACGGTTAGATGATGGCGGTTTGTAGCGTTTTGAAGGCGTATGTCTAATCTGTTGTTTATTTTTCATTTACTGATGCCAAATCTCCATGCCAAGTTACAGGATTGTGAAGAACGTCCAAATGATAGAACTTTACTATCAAAATGAGTGTTCGTTAATGAAAACGTTGCACTTGTTAAGCCCATAATTATGGCAGATGCGGTGGCAGTCGACTCTTCAAAGATTGGTGGCCAAATTAAAGACTACCAGTTCGGTAAACAATCAGCCAATACCCGTACGTCAAAGGAACGCCAGATCGGAACCACGGCAGACATTTGAACGATGTTATATTCCATACGTAATGAAATACATGGGCCTTTCAATAAAAAAAAAAATTTCTTTAATACCTCACACACAGTTTGTTTTATTCCACTTCAACATCTACCTGTCCTTATTGAGAAACCCTTTATTAAACCGCAGCAGTTTCAAATTATTTCACGCTTCAAATGAACTACAAATACAATGCATGCTTACTACACTGAAATTCTGTAATAATAATAATATTGTAATTGCTATTGTAAATTTGAATACCAAAGATTCGTTCTAATTAAATATAGATAGGAATATGTTCAGGTGAAAGCCAATTTAAAAATACTGTCAAAAATACTCGTTATCCAAAAACAAAAACAAAAAATATACATAATTATGTATTATATTGAAATACGACTTCTCTAATTGTAATATATATAAGGAAAATGCTTGCGTGAGAACTTCACATGCAGTTGTACTACAATGTATTATTTCTAGTAGTAATTATAGCACGATCAGTATTTGTCAATTTGTATATAAACTTATTGTACTTCACGTCTCGTATGCGTAGCACGTACATACTTGCTCTTACATTCATATAAATCAGCTTAACTAATATAATAAAACAGTGCTAAAGGTCAGATATTTCAGATGTTTCAGCGTTACCGAGTTCCTGTACTGTTGTATGATTGAACGATACTTTTCTTTATACATAACTAAGAGGAAATTTATTTTTAGCATATTTGTAAACTAAAATGTTTTAATTTAAATAGTCTTCTTTTTATTTTTAAATTATATACTGCAAAATATAAAACGTTTGCATTTTTATTGAAAATGTAGATAAGTAGTAATAAGTTTAGAGCTGCAAAATTTATACATAACAATAATTTATATTATTGTAAACAATGCATTTAGATGCAATGGTGAGTCATTTAAAAATCGTACATTTTATAAATTATAACATACGTATATACATATATAACAATAATTGCAGTTACATACTATGTATGTTTAATGAATATGAAAAGAAATGCATTCAATGGTAATTCATTAATATATCAATTATATGAATTTATGTATTGTAAAAAAAAATTTTATAGAAACGTATGTACACACATACATACTCGTATATTCTAAGAATTGCAATTAAAACAATTTGTTTTTATTATTATTATATTATTACTATTATTATTTCCAATTATTTCTATTATTCCATGGAGATAGCGTCTCAAAATATTTCAAAGAAACAATTTAAAGTTTTTAATGAAATCTTTCAAATAGGGACAGTCACAAAGCATATGTCCAAGTCTAAATATAATTTTTATTCTTTCCTTTATGCTTATTATTAACTTCGAGAGTAAATCTTCGATTCGGGCAATGTACAGAAAATTTAAAGGTCAGCATAATCGTTCCACTGATGTCACTATTCACCCTATTGTGGATATATTTGCACTCTTCATGGTTTCCAGGAACCAAGAACTTAAAACGATATTAGACGCCGTAAATAATGATTTGAACGAAGGCCTAAATATATCGATTAGTCGGCAAGACAGTGCGTGCTTCAATGCAAAATTTCGAGCAAAGTATAGAAAACAGGAACTATATTCACGGTATCATGGTTTGCGTCATAAGTTTTTCAATTGCGCCATCCAGAAGTTGGTAGATTATTTCTTTATTGCCAAATTGTGCGATGAAGCCATGTGCTTTCGTTACGATCAATAGAAATAATTTTTTTATCATATCATGGTTCAATAATATAACATTTTAATCGAACTTGACTAAAAATCCTCTGAAAAATAGGATAATTCATTTCGTTCTTGATATAACACAGCTGTGCTATTTCATGTACATATGTGAAGTTTTGTGTGTCACCTTGTTTTGCTATTTTATCATATAAATGGTTTAATCTTTCGGTGACTAAAATTCAAATAGTTTATTTTGAAGAGTTTCGGAAAAAAATTTCTCAGAACGCACATATTTGAGTTTTGGCCTTCCGAGTTCATGTCAAATTCGTTTGACTTTTTATTGTGGCTAAATGAAAAACCGCATCTACACTGACAATCCAGCAACTCTAGAGCATTTAAAAATCAATGTTTGGCAAGATATGACCGAGTCATGGAAAATGATCTTAGGAAAATTGAGTGCTGTAAGTTGCTCAGTGGCTAACATTTCTCAGCGTTGTATTATATTGATAAAAAAAAAGTAAGTAAGCATATATAGCCTTCTACTCCTGTAAAAACAGGATTGGAAAGAAATATTATCCTGAAAAAGGATGTGTTCAGCAATTATTCGCTAATGGCTCAACTGAGGCCTTAAATGTTATTCTTCATACTATACCTATCGACCTATATACAAAGTGCAGTGTTTTAATGTCAGCGGAAATAACACCATTACACAGACGGTTCCAATATGGAGTGCGGAGTGGGTCTGGGGCAAAGCGAGATGAGGAAATCCTTTCACATTAGGGCCTCGTCAAGCGTATTTCAGGCGGAAGTCTTTGCCATCATGGAAACATGTCGCCTTATAGTCAAGCTGTAATAATTGGTATATCAGCCAAGGCTGGTGAGTCAGTGCAAGAACCTACTGATTTTATTGATCTGAGTTTCAGGACACCAAAATATTTAGGGCAAAGAAATTTGTAATGAATTAGCAAGGATTGAAGCGCAACTGTTTTCGGATGAGGAGAATATTTTAGCCCATTTAAAGACCGTTTAGAAAAACATCTAAAACTAGTTCTTATTCATACAAAATGTTAAAGTTCAAAAAATTAAATGACACGTTAATTTCATCAAACTTCTTATGGATCATCTGATTGGGCCTTATCAGTGTGTCTTCAGACCATTTGCTTGGTTCATTGGTTCACAAATGACGTTGAGAAATTCATACAGTTCCCTCATGGTAGGAAGGGACCTCCCCGAACCATTTAATACCAAACGATAAGGGTAATAACTTACTTTTACTTTATTAATCGCCTAATGGAATATAAGCTGCGAAAAACCGATATCAACAGGACAGGCACGACCATTTATAAGAGTGCCACGCTGTTTTCATCATCGGTAAAAACGCGAGAGCAATCAGCGCAGCATTTAGTGAAATTTAAAATCAGTCGAAAAGCATGGGTTTAGCAGTGAACGAGGACAAGACGAAGTACCTCCTATCCACAGCAAAGGCAAGCTTTCGAGAGAAAAATCCTTCGTCGGATCTACGGCCTTGTAAATGTTAAGGGCGAAATCGAATATAACTGAATAAGCTCTATGGCGACATTGACTTAGTAAAACGCATACAAATTCAGCGGCTGCGCAGGCTCGGTTATGTCACACGGATGGATGAACACGCTCCAGCTCAGAAGGTATTCAATTCGGTTTCAGCAGGTGGTCAGCGGAGGAGAGAACGACGGTGTCTGCGTTGGAAGAAACAATTTCAACAGAAATGCCTTGGTGTTTTCCACTGGCGCCAGCAAGCTTGGGATGTACAACGCTGACGAGGTTTTCTGGACCCGACCCGGCAAAATCGACACTCGATTGTAATCGCCAATTAAGTGAGTAATTTATCGAACTGAAACTCAGTAATACTTTATTTCAAGCACTCACTATTCTGCTACATCGCATAATACAATACATTGTAAACTTTTACTGTGATAACAAAATGTTTACGAAATTGTTCATAGAACCTTATCAAATTCATTTTATTTATCTACAATATAAAATTTTTTAAACAATGAAATAATTTCTGCTTTGTACCAAACGATAAATAAAAATATTTTACTTACTTGATTCATCAGTTAAGTTCTTGTTTTATTGATATATGTTTAGAAATAACCCCTGCTGTTGATTGCGAGTTGAATAATTTTAATTAATTAATTTTATTAAAAATAATAAAACCCCCGTCAAATGTTATAACATAAAATGCTCTCATTAGGAAAACGTGTTTATCATTAAGCGCCGACTTACTAATCAAAACAATCAGCGCCAGGCAATTTTCAGCTACGTTTAAGCATAGAATTTATTGATTTCCATCATGCAATTTACTCGTATTTATTTTTTCTCAATATTGAGTTTTCAAATAATTTCACTTTATTCAAGTTTTGCAAATATTATAAACAAATTATAACTATATACATATAAGTACGAGTACGTACGAGTATTTGAAGTACTTGATGCTTGCATGAAGTATTTATATATGTACGTAAATATATAATCAACTATTTTTATGCTTATTTTAGTGGAAAATTAGGTTGATATGCGTGTCTAATGCTTATTTAAATGTTTGCGTCAATATCCTCATTGATTTTTGCCTAATTTCAAAAATAATAATGGCCATCGTTGTTGTTGTTCGGCTGTGCTTATATTTATAGCCGTGATATAATAACATAATCTCTAACTTCCTATACAACGCACTTTCCCTGCTGGCCGACTCATTATGTATGTAACCTTCCCTCTTACCTACATAAACAAAACACCCATTAAAAATGGTCAAAGTTCATTACACCAGTTCGTCGCACGAACTTTAAAATACTTAACAAGTTGATCCTTTTATATTTGCATTTATATTTTGTACCAAAAATGCCAGTTATGTAAATATGTTAACAAATATACCTACACATCATACACAAATATACCTTCTACAAAAATGATTTTGCGCAAGAATTTGTATCGTGTATGGACCCTATCTACAAGAACAGTGCTTTCGAAATTTTGACTAGAGCTGTGTGATCTTCAATTAGACTCAAATGTAATATTTTCAAATTTACATAGTATTCAACTATGTAGATCATTAAATAAAAATAAGTACCCAATATAACAAACTGAAATTTTAAAATTCTATTGAATGTTTTGTTGCACATACGAATATATATGCGAAAAAGCATTTTCTAATTTAAAGTTAACAAAAACACGTCATAGGGGTAGAATGACGAATGATCGCCTGAAAGCACTAATAGTGTATAGTACACCAATCTTCCATTATTAAATAAATAAATTTCTTCTTTAAAATAAGGCAATATTTCATTTTCTTAAAATATTTAAAGTGTACATTTTTGAAATGACAAAAAAAAAAAATTTGGAAAAAAGTACTGTAATGCACTATCATAAAGATTTGACTGAGCATCACTGCATTAAAGCTTCATAAGCAAAATAAAACACTCATTTTGAGTATTTCTATTAAATTTTTTGTTTATTATGAATCACTTTTTTAAAATAATAGAAGTCGTTTTTGTTTTTGTATACTTTATAAGTAAATGATTTTGAATTATAAATATTTACTTCCTTTTGCTTTTAACTGCATTGGTCTACCATTAATTAATAATTAATCTAATATTTGATCTTATAAGGTGTATGTGAGCAAAAATTTTATTTTTATTATGTTTAGAATGGAATGGAATGCAGAAACTATTTTTCAGTCCCAAATTTCGTTTTTGCAATGAAAATGAAATATTAATTACAATGAGTTTTCCGCATGGTCTCGGTTCGGAAGTTTGTTTTTTCTTTTTAAATTGAAAAGTTGTGCCTATTCTCGATGCCTGATTCACTATATTCACTATATTCCCTTATGAAAACCAGAATATTCTTTTAAGATTAAGGCCCTGCAATAAAAACTTCTTCAAGCCCATATAGCTCGAGTAGCTTTGTCCAGATGAATATTCCAATTAAATCGTTTGTCGAACCTTACGCCTTTACGCGAGCCAGGGGACCCAAATTCAGTTTGTACCTTTTCGAGAATAGTATAATTATAACTTTCTGTGGGTTGATATTACGTTTTTCACTGACGTACCAGTTAAGAACTATTTGAAGCATAGTTTTAATAACTTCAGTGTCAGTGGATTAAAATTTTTCTGTCACAATGATTGCCAGGTCAACCGCGTAGCCTATGGTCTCATAACCAAGATCACATAGTTTAGCCAGTAGGTTGTCAATAACTAGTAACCAGAGCAATGGTTAGAGGGAATCTCCTTACAGCGCTTATGCTTACGGAGGTAATACTAAGGCTGGAGGAGAAAACCCGATCACGCAACATCCTGTTAATCCATTTCACCGTACATAAATCATTTCCTGTTAAACCAGAGTACTGGAGATAGATTCATATGCTGTGTTGTCGAAAGCCACTTCCATGACAAAGAATGCACACAGCACCATTTCTCTCAAGCTGACTGATTTTCCGTTCTTACTAATAAGATGTTACAGGGCAACCTCTGTTGATTTGCCCGTTGAGTAGACAAACTGTGTACGATGGAGAGGAACCGTAATTTCAGTTTATGCTTTATGAGGAAGTCAATCAGTCTCTCTACAGTTATGTAGGAATTATGTAAGTCGACTATTGACCTATTTGAATTTGGTTGATATAAAGGTCTAATTCCATTTTTTGGAACAAAAATTACCGATACGATGATAATTTACCGCGAGAATTGTAAACTCATATAACCCAACACGAAACTCGCTATAAGGATGACAATCAGTAGGTCCAGGATATCAATCCAATTCTGCAAAAGAGCAGGAAAGATACCATTGCCACGAGGCAATTAATTAGACTGCAGGAAAAAATTCGTGGGCCTTTTTAATGTTTCAATAGTTTTGGTCTTGCAGATAATCATCATTTGGTCTTCCTCAAAACTTCCTTAACAACTTTCTTCCTGAATTCCTCAATATTGACTTACAAAGAAAAAAAGATTTTTAGACTCACGCCTGATCAACCTAATTATCATAATTCAATTCGAAATGGTATCGCCGACTCGAGAAACGCACAGAAAACTACGTGAATTTCATTGTAGCATTGAAGCCAATATTCTTCCTGTTGTGGATAAATTCGAAATCCTCATCATATAAATGATGAAGGATGAAGGAATATTCAAATACATCGATTTATCGTCAATCATCACACTAGCCATCTGTTCGTACACCAATACAAAATTTTGCACAGAGAATTTGCCCAGCATTCGTATAACATACAAATTGATGCAGGGCGTTTGCCGAATAGGATGGATGTTTGCCCGCAGAAGTTGGAAGCAGATCAATTTTTTTCGCAATAGTGTGTTCAACGATGAAATCTTATTTAGTCTGTATAAGTTTGTTTATAAGCAGAATTATAAAGCGAACAACGATCAATAATGAATACATAAAACATGAATAAAATTAAACCAGACAGGCTAGCTTTTATTCCAACAGGTTGTAGTTACATAGGAAACGTCGTGTGAAACCATCGATAACCATTATTAACGAATTCCGGCAATAAGTGATTTCAAAGCATGAATAAGTAAATATATCGCAGTGGTCGTGCGATGCCAATTCAATTAATCAATTTTTTAAAGGAAATGTTAAATCGTTATTACATAAACACTAAAAGCGAAAGTTAGGCAAGCCTCTCTAGTAATAGTGCTCACAAATTTCACCGATAGAATGAGCATCCTTAAGAACAGCTGGGATGGCAATTTTCCCCCAACTAAAGGGCAATTTAGTAGAAAGCCGAAATTTAAATCTGGCAGCACTTCTTTTCTGTCAAAGATTAACAGCTGATTGCTATTAACAGTAATGGATAGAAATGGTATAAAAACAGATTAACTTAATGGTGAAAACTAGAATAGTTTCCAAATTTCATCAAAATTGGACGAAGGCCACGTCCACTTCTTATGNATTTTTTGGCACAATAAATCTAATTGCCAAATGTGTGTGGTGTACCACGCCCACTTTTAGTTTTATTTCGAACTATTGATTTAATTATCATATGATCATGAAACTTGATATGTAGCTTTGGTTTGACATTTTCTTGAATGCATTAACCGCATGGGCGGTATACCACACCCCGTTTTTGATATTTTTAACATTGAAAATTGGCGAGCACGCATAAAACAAAAACTATCATTGCAATGCAAGTTAAACTGCTATACAAAACAATAACAAAAATGTAACAATAATTTGATTATTTAAATTATTTAAAATATAAAAATCTACGCAATTCAAACTTTAAAATATCGTANCGTATTTTACTACAACAACAATTTGTAAACATAATAACTTTGAGTTGAGTCAAAAAACTCAAACTTAA
>JXPL01019674.1:10362-20454 GCA_001015235.1 Sphyracephala brevicornis | reverse complement strand
CCAATACATATACATTTTAGTTCATAGATCCCATCCTTAGAAAACCATATGGAAATTATGGATTCTAATGACCAGTTGCATTGTAAATCTGTTAAAATGTTCTGAACCATTATAAAATGCACCTGCTGTACAACATCTATAATGAGTTTCTGTCTATAACAAATCGTCGGTAATATGTTAAATATATTAAATAAATTAAATATATTAAATATTTAACATATTTAATATGTTAAATAAAAATATTTTTTTAAATAATTCAGTGCTGTAAACAATTTCAGGGCTACTTTGCAACGAAGGAAAATAGTTTCCCTTAAAAAAATCTTATAGCACTCATTTGTATTATATAATTTTATTTGCATACAAGAATATATTATTTAATTGGTCTTAATATTTCANAATCGTCGGTAATATGTTAAATATATTAAATAAATTAAATATATTAAATATTTAACATATTTAATATGTTAAATAAAAATATTTTTTTAAATAATTCAGTGCTGTAAACAATTTCAGGGCTACTTTGCAACGAAGGAAAATAGTTTCCCTTAAAAAAATCTTATAGCACTCATTTGTATTATATAATTTTATTTGCATACAAGAATATATTATTTAATTGGTCTTAATATTTCATAACTACATTTGAACCTATTTTTTTTTTTTTTGTTAAACAATTCTGTCAAAAACTATATACAACATTTTATTTATTTAATGGATACACACCTTTTGGCAACCTTGTATAAAACCACGCATTTTCGATGATTTTAAAATAAATAGATAAAGAATATGAAATTGACAGTAATAAATTGAAAATATTTATAAACACTCCCGCACCAATATTTGTTTTTATTAAATTAAAAAGTTTTAGTTTAGCTTAAAAATTATTTTTTAATAGTAATCATCGCCATAGTAGTCATTACTGTCAAAACAACTACCGAAACGTTTTCTTGTGTCTTCTAAACAAACTTTAGTGTCTTCTTTCATGTCATGCAATTTCACACGCACTTCTTCACGCATTAAATTATAACACATTGCAACTAAGCCCATGCCAATTAACATGTAAAGAAAATTTATAGCTAACTTGGAATTCTGATCAGTAATAAGTTGCAATTCGAAAAGTTCATTGGGATCTGCTGTAGCATCTTCTATTGCGCTATTTCGAGCAGCTTCGATATCTGCTGACGTAATAAGACTGGCACCAGGCACAAAGTCTCCAAACCCTATTTTGCATAGCGAAGTCATACAAAAATAGAACGAGTTAAGATATGACCATTTTTCCCAATTGGCAAACATAATTGTACCGGTTAGAATATAGAATATAATAACCCACAGGCAAGCTGTTGACGGTACAATTATTCTTTTACGTTCATCATTTCCAGCACTGCCAGTTTCCAGTACATCTAAGCGCTTGTCAATTGCTGAGCTATCTTGTGTGCATTCGTGCATGGCGCGATATAGAAATTTGAACGAACGTGCCAGAACTTTGCCCATATTGAGAAAATATAATATGTAAAGTGGTATGCCGAATGTAGAATAAATTACTGTAAAACCTTTGCCCCAAGGAGTACGTGGCACCATGTTGCCATAACCAATCATAGTGATAACTGACAGACAAAACATTAGTGCTGCTGGAAAAGACCAAATTTGCTTTGGTGTCCTTCCACCATAACCATTTTTTACCATAGCAGCAATTTGTGTTTGATATTCTTTTAATACTGCATCCGTTTCCGTTTGCCACTTACATCTATCGAATGTATTCAACTCCTCGGTAACATACCATAATTCTTGTGAGCAATTATGACGTAATGCAACCACCTCTGATGCAGTCTTATCCACATATTCTCGTTCAATATGCATAAAGGATATTGCACCGAATATTGCGTATAATACGATCAGTGCGCCAACACCAACTTGTGTACACATAAAGGTAAAAAAATTACGGCAACAACGTTTGACCTGCCTGCGGGGTTGATTACTACGCATCGAGGAAGCAGGACTTTGTGTTTTCGACATTTTCGATTTTATAATTCGATAGATCGTGAGTTCAGAAATAATTTGTAAACTGCTTTTATCTTATATAAATTAAATTTTTTGTTATTCTTTCATCAATAAAGATTTTTAATCACATTTCGACGATTTTCTTCATTTTATTAACATTAATTGAATTTTATAGAGAAATTTTATTAATGAAAATACCCTATCATTTGATGAAAAGTTCTAAAAATAAATATTCTACGCAATTCCATTTGAAAGCACAAACCAACACGTATATACACGCTAGTCACATTCATTTCGTTTTAAAAATATTTACATTTTTGTATTTTAATACTCGTATGTAAAATTCTTTCCGACGATCGGTGTTGTATTCTATTCCGAGATGTAAGAAAAACTGAGAACACATTTTTCTCAATAAATACATCGTACAAGAAAATTTTGAATTGGAAACCTGTATATACGAATTACGAAAACATTTATTTTGTTCATATAGATTTATACATGTGTATGTATGTCTATAACATTTTCTATAACTTTGTATATGGTTTGTGTTTCTACGAATTCTACAAAATAGTATTAAAATATTAAATTAAATTATAGAAAGTTTTTATTTTTTTTTAAAACTGTATTTTTCTTATTAATGAAAAATAAAACTTAGTATTTGTTTTTATAGATACATGGTCTGTTCACTAATTGTTTAGAGAAAATATTTTGATCAAATCAGAGCCTTTTTCGCCATATAAGTTGTTTATTTACCTAAAAAAAAAATCTTTACTTAAAACATTATTAATTTTTATGGTCATTATGGCAAAATGTACTTCTAATTTTTTTTATAACAATGACCTTATTTTATTTAACTACTTTGATTTGTAGTGCATTTAATACCACTAACCAAATTTCTGTATTCCATTTGACAATAAACTTATCTTTGTAACTGCGACAAAAATTCCTAGAGAAGTAATACATTTTGGGAATGAGTTTAGTTACACTGGAATTAATTCTACCTATTTGAACTTTAACATTAAATAATATTTACTATACTGGTTGTTTAGTGAAAGTTAATTAGTAGAAATGTCAAGACAAATTATTTCATACGTACAACTATATTTACAAGAATAATTTCAACAAAACTGTTTAAAAACTAGTTAGATAAGTATATGCTTAACTTAAATTATAATTGTTATTTAATTTAAAAAATAGAATAACATGATTTAATAAGTTGTTGAACTTATGTTAAATATGAACAATATTTTTGAAATTATTGCAATCACAAATATTTGTTGTAGTTTTATGTATTAATTGACTAACTAATGGCACAAATAAACCTAACAGATTCTTAAAATAATTAGTCGTGTTCTTATAAATTTAATTTGATCATAAGAAAAAAAACATATATGTAAACAGAAGAATCAATTTGTGCTTTTACTTTCAGTACCAAATCGACGTCTTTACTGAAGTATATTTGATTTGCTGATAGATAGTTTGAAATTTTTCAGCAAAATGTATTTATTGCAGAAATTCTATATTTAAGAAATGAAATGTTAACTGATATATTTTATCAGTTAATTTATACAAGTTAAAATAAATACTTTTTATTTATAAAATTTTGAAAAATTATTTTACTAATATTTATATATGTATAAAATTTTTTACTTACAGCTTTATTTAAAAATATGGGTAAGAAATATCTGACTAGCAAGTAATTTGCAAGTAAAGTTGATTTGCGTTTGTATAGCACCTAAAAAATAAAATAAATAAAAAAAAAATTATTAATCAATGTCATTATATACCAAACACACATTCCATATGTTGTTTTAAATTTTAGACAACTTATTTATGCTATCATGTTAACAATATATTAACAATTTTATTATAATAAATTGTCTCTAACTTTGTATAAACATACATAGAATTAAGGATTATAATGTAAAACACATTAACAAATAAAAACTTTGTTTATTAGTTAACTATTTAAATAATAAAATATTTATCAATATGTATTAGATGCTGTGCAATGTTAGCAAATCTGTAATTAAAAATTTTCATCAACATTTAATTGTTTCAAAATTTTTTTTATTTACAAGCACCACAGAAAATATATAAATAAAAATCAATTATTATTTTGGCGCCAATAGCATGTAGTTGTCGATATATGTATATAGCATATCATCATGATTCATATTTTTACCTACATTTACTAATTTACTCATGACTATTTTATGCAACAACTAAATGCAACTAGAAAGAGGATATGTACGCTTTAAAAATATAAACCAATGATACTATTACCACTTATACCATATTATTGCAAAGTTTTAATATTATAAACTATTTTTTATATGCGAACATTTTCATCGGCATACTTACAATATTAAAAATATTATTATGCTATATTTTAAATTTTCCGTATTTGTATTTTTTATATATATTATGTACAATAAAATACAAAATTACAATTGCAATGCAGGGTTAAACGCCACGATTTTTAATTTGTGAATTATGTACATTGTGATCAAAAGCATTATTTTAAAACATATTTTCGCGCAATTTTACTAATTGTTGATATATTTGTTTACGCGAAATACACTAAATGCAGTTTTCTATTACACTTGTAATATTTTAATGAAATTTTCCTTCGGCTCAATTTGTTGTATATTTCTTTTCGTCTGCTAAAAGATAACTGCAAGTGTAGTTGTCCCTTTTTTTTGCATTTTTTCTATAGTATTGTCAAAAAAAGTCTACACTTTCAATATGCGTCAATTTTTCGCATATTAATTCTACACTCAATTAATTCGGATAGAATCAAATATTTTTATTCATAAGATATTTACATACATATAGACTACAGAGCAAATATAAGTTATATATATATATATATATTTCAGTTGTTCCCAAAAAGTTCTTATACGAATTCGTACATATATGTAAGTTTATATTATATGAACTATGAACAAAAAACTAAATTTGTTCATATATAGCTTTTTTCCCAACCCAATGTTTTATTTTAAAGTTTGCCACCAAGACTGTTAGTGTAAACGCAAATCGATATTCAGAATTGGATGGTTACGATACGGTACAATTGTAGAACTGTTTTTTAATTTTTGTTTTAACCGGTCTACGTAAATAGTTATTTAAATAATAAAATTTATTGATTAACATAATTTCAATGGAAAAATTAAGTAGTACACTAACTGCACTTAAAGCACTCCGAGCTAGTGTAAGGCAATGTTTTGAACACATTGCCGACGCAGACTTGACTGAGGAAACTCGTACAAAATTTTTGTTGGAATATCAGGAAAATAATAATAATATCAGCACACAGTTAAGGTAAGTAAACTACTTTTTTTAATGACAAAAAATACTACTTAAAATTAAATCGTTTTCAGAGAAGTCGAAAATTTAATAAATGCGTTGCAAATACCTCCAGCTCCATATCATCTTGGTAATACTACATATTTGGCACAAGAAACCACACAAGAACGTCAAGCACTGTATCCACAGTTGGTAAACAGTTATAAATGGATTGATAAGGTTTTTTTTATCATTTTTTTTTCGTTTTTGAAAGTATTACTTTATGAAATAATTTACAGGTTCATGATCACAGTTTTCTGGCTTTTAATAATTTAAATCAAAATAGTTTAAGACGTTCCTACACGTATTGCTCTCAAAAACGAGGGCGTGTTTTTTCAACATTTAATAATGCGGATCCTGAGTTAGTCGATTTTTCAATTATTTATCCAAAGACAAAGTTTCACATATATATTTTAAAAATCTTTCGTAGGCATACTGATAAGCTGTTTAACGAAATTAATCACCTGCACACCACCTACAAAATCTGTAGACCATTTGGATCAAATGCTGTTGTTATTGTATGCATTTTTTATTTGTTTTAAAGTTTGCTTCAAAATATGCTTTTCATATTCAGGTAACCATCAGTCGTGTTTTAAAGGCGGCTATTGTATGCAAGGGTGTTCTTATTGAATGGGTAACAGTTAGAGCTTTCGATGAAGCATTAGATCCGGATGATCTTTGGACTGAATCCCGCTATGAAGTTTTTCGAAAGGTACAGGATCATACACATTCCGCTATGTTACATTTTTTTTCACCTACTTTGCCAGATTTAGCAGTTAAAAGTTACATGGTAATAATGTAATACAAAGTAACTGAAGTTTATTGAAATTATTAATTTTGCCTATTAATACTTGTAGACATGGCTTAATAGTTACAGTAAATTATTCTTGGAACCCTGCAAACGCTGCGGCAAATACGTTTCAAACGGATTACCACCCACTTGGCGTGATTTGCGAACTTTGGAACCTTTTCATGAAGAATGCAGAAATTGCTAAACTTTAAAAAAAATATATATAAAAAACTTCTTTATGATTCATGTATAACAGATATTTATTATGTATTTTATTTTGCATACAACAGAAATACAATTCAAAACATATGAAACAAGATATTGAACTGTTTTATATAAATACGTTCCGTGTTGCATTTTATATTTTAATGAATGTATGTGTGTAAAGTATTATTGATTTTATTCACAAACAAACAATCCCCTTTGCATGCATAAACGCTCAAAATTCTCCTTTAAAGTTTCACGGAGTTTTTGAATTTTTTGCTGCACCTTTTCCTGTTGACATTGATATTCTAAGACTACTTCATTGGGAATGTAATAGTTTTCATCGTCTTCATCGTAATGATCATCCTAAGTACAATGAAAAAAAAAAAAAAAATATTAAAGATAGTGAAAAATTAAAAGTTGTTTGTTAATTTACCAGCATTTGTTGCAAGCTTAAATTGTTCATGCGTTCCCGACATGGTAATGACTCGTATAAATCGTTACTACAGTGCTGCAATATCTCATCTTCCAGTCCAATACCTTGTTCATGGTTACAAAAACCATCAGAACATGACACTTCAGAACCTTCAGGCGAAGAAACAACACTCGACATACGAGAATTTTCTTGCGAATTCGGTTCACTGCCATAACCCGAATCTTTTATATCACGTCCGCAAGGACAATCTGGTGCTTGTGTAATACAATCGCTCCAACATTTATCATTGGCTATATTCATAATTATTTCAACTGGCTCCGGTGAAGGTGAAGGTGCAGTCGTTTTTTTACAAGTCTTAAATTGTACTTGTTGTTTCTTCTTTTTATTTTTTTTTTGTACCGTTTTCTGCTTTTGTTGATTTTTATTTAATAATTGTATAGTTGGTACTAAAATGGATTCTTCCTCCATTGGTTGCACCAATAATTCTTCTTCATGCACAGATATAGAATCATCATCTTTAACGGACTCATTTACCACAGAAGCATCATCGCCAACTAAGTCATCCTCAACCTTAGCTTCATCGGATTCTTCAAATCCGCTCTCACTCTCACGGCTTATATTTTTCTTTTCATCCTTCTTCTTCTTTTTCTTCAGTTTTTTGAGTTCTCTTTTATGTTCCTTAGCCTTTTCAGCACGGCTTATTTCCTGATAAAGTAGCTCAAGATTACTTATACCACGTTTTTTTTCCACAGACATATCAAAGCTTCGACATAAAGCATGCACACCCACAGCAGCTAAGACTTGACATGCACGTTCCTCTTCTCGGAGACTAACATATACACGTCTTAAGCGCTCGTAAAGTATCATCCCAACACAAGTTAGGACTTCCTCCTGCGCAATTTCCAGTGTTTTTGCGTGACGTTCACGTTGTTTGGAATAACTTAAATGAAAAATGCTATATTTACATTCCCATGTACATTTAATTGAAAAATTACCTTCCATTGACTTCAGGTTCAGCGCGCCTAATGAGTGCGTCGAGGAAATCAATATTCCGCGTGGGTATATGTATGTGTTTGTCAGGATGGCACTTTTTGATATTAGCATAAAGCGCCGCGACAAAACCCTTTTCTTTTTGCGTAACCTCTCCCACAAGAAGTTTATAAGCTTTTTCAATCTAAAAATAATATACTTTAAGCAACATATTAATATTTAGTAATTTCTAACTCACTTTCGTGCGGCAACCTTGACAAAACTTATGTTTTTTCAGATAGTTTTCAAGAACTTCATGTAGTTCATCTGTATCAATTATGGCTAATTCGTCTCGACAGTGATGTTTCATCATTGAAGACCACACTTCCCTCCAAGTTTCTGAAAACGGTTTCATACGAAATGTATCCAGTGAATGCAGTACGCAACGTGTTTTATTACGCAGCTTATTCTCAAGCAGATTGTTAAGCACCTCATGATGTCGATATAATAATGTGCCAAGAAATTGTGGTGTTTTCAGTTTTTCTTCCGATACAGTCAAAATGCATGAATTCTTAAACTCTAGTGGATCTAAAGTAGGATGCCCCGAAAGAGTTAACTGATAGAAAAGTCGTTCAACTCTGCGACGGCAGCCAACGCATTGTACGCATTGATTAAGAACCGATACAAATGTTGAACTGTCAATTTCCAAAGATTGCCGAAGTTCGTCAAAGCTAAGCAGCTTAAATTTTCGTTTGAATTCTTCTAGTTCTTTACCATATATATATGGTTTATCGAAACAAAGACCTTTATAATTCAAGTCCATAAGCATCTGAAAAAATTAATTTGTTTTTAATTATGTGATATATTATTATTTGTTCTTTCAAAATGAACTTTCTTTGTACTTTTATAATACAAAATAATTCCAAATGCAATATTGTACCAACCAATATTGAGATTGCGTTATATATCTTTTAATAAAATATGTAAACTGAAATTAAAATATTTTCGGTAATGGCTGCTCAATAACTAGAATATATGTGAATTTATAATAGCGAAAACAAAATGTTTTTTTTTTTGTTGATATAGAACGAACATATGTATTTAGTTTGGCGAAAAAATATATTCACGACAAAAATTTGCAAATAGAGTTAAATTATTAAAAATGGAATTCTTGTATATAGTTCGAAAAGTGAAATCTGTTTATATTCGACCATGCTTCTTTGATTTAAAGTTGTTGTGCAACCAAAACAATTTTATTCCTTAGATATTTTAAGTTTTATTTTGCAAGACGCATAAACATTCAAGGTTTTCCTTCAAAATATTAAATCAAGTTTAATCTGTACTAAATATTAGTTATATGAACATCGTGTGATCTTTTGGGAGGGGTGAGGTTAATTGTTATTATTGTAAAGTTTGAAGCGTTTTACTATATAAAAAAGCAAATTTCTGGTTATTGATATTGACAAAAATAGGACTTACCATAAGATTTTCCTCAACTAAAACAGGTAATTGTCTACGACCAATCTCTACTTCACCAGCATCAGGCCGATAAACCAAAGCAAGTCTCGCCATTATTGTGCTACAAATTGTTTTACTAAGAGTTTTCAACAAATGGAATATTTTATTTATTTTTTTTATACTTTTGAGTAAGCAATTAAAAATTTCAATTTAAAAGAAAGTTTACTTTGCTTTTCCTTATTTATTAAGAATTATTAGTAGGAATTTTTCCACACACGTAGTAAATTCGCCATTAAAAAAATTTGAAGTGCTGCCAAGTTATAAATCTATTATATATTTTTAAATTCTTCTTCTTCCCCAAAATAGTAATTACGAATAAATTCGAATATGCTGGAGTATAATGTGACGTAATATACAAACGTTTCGTAGCACGATACGTAAAGATAGTACATAAAACAATTATACTAAACAAATTGTTAAACAAAATATTAGCTTTATTACTAAACTATATTAGATTTTATAAAGTAAAAAAAAACTATAAAAGGAAGTTCCCTTAATTCACAGGAGATAGTAATCTTTGGTACCAAGATCATTATGAGGACTGTAATTAAATTGTATTTAATATAACAAAAAAAAAAAAATTCTATAAAATAATATCTCAAACTGACTTTATAATAGAACTTGTTAAAATATAATATACATACATATAAAATTTTCAAAATTTTTTTAAAGAAATTTTATAAATAAAGATTATATAGGGTGTAAAGATTGTATAAATAAGATACACTTATTGTGACTCTAATGATTCAGCCTATCTATTAGAGGTTGGTAGAAATTTTACAGATTATGCTTTTTCGCTCTTGGGATTTGCATGAGACAAACTAATAAATTG
>JXPL01019647.1:0-17464 GCA_001015235.1 Sphyracephala brevicornis | reverse complement strand
GAAAGTAAGCATGCCCACCGATTGGGGTCTTAGTATGCTCTCTCCTGTCCACAAAAAGGGTGATTCTTCAAATTGCGCCAACTACGGCCTTCTTAATATCGCATACAAGCAGGTGTAATGTGATGAAGTTTGAAGTGTGAAGTGAACTGAAGCCTTTTGTGGAAGAGCTGATTGGAAATTATCAGCGTCGCTTAAGACCAGGCAAATCCACCATTGATCAAATTTTCACACCTCAAAATCCTGGAGGAAACCCATGAAAAGTAAATCGACACACACCACCTCTTTGTCCATTTCAAGGCTTTCGACACGCCGATAAGGTCAAAATATTTCGCCANCGTGAAACAAATCAACACACATCACCTCTTTGTCGATTTCAAGGCCGCTTTCGACACGCCGATAAGGTCAAAATTTTTTGCTGCTATGTCTGAGTTTGGTATTCCTTCAAAGCTAGTCCGGCTTGGCATAATGACGTTAAGAAACTCTTGCAGTTCCATCATGGTACGAAAGAACCTCTCCGAACCATTCACTACCAACCGAGGTTTTAGACAGGGTGATACCTTATCGTGCGACTTTTTCAATCTCTTAATGGAATATGGAATATATTGACATCATCGTTAAGAACGCGAGAACAGTGAGCGCAGCATTTAGTGAGATTGAAAAAGATTCGAAAATCATGGGTTTAGCGGTGAGCGAGGATAATACGAAGTATCTCTTATTCACAACTAGACAAACAGTGTATTGGGCCATCTGCCTCTATGGATGGATACAACTTTGAAGTTCTAAAGGACTTCGTCTGCTTAGGAACCAGCATCAACAACGGAAATTATGTCAGTCTGGAGATCAAACGAAAGATTATTCTTGCGAACCGGCGCTACTATGGGCTTAGTAGACAAATAAAAAGTAGAGCTCTCTCTCGAAGAACAAAACTAACGCTCTACATGTCCCTTATCGTTTATCACTCTTATCGTTTATCCCTTATCGCCCAAATGGATGAACATGCTCCAGCTCAGAAGGTATTCGATGCGGATACAGCAGATGGTTAGCGGAGGAGAGGACGACCGCGTCTGAGTTGGAAAGACCCAGTTCAAAAGGACCTTAGGAGCCTTATTGTTTCCCACTGGCGCCAGCAAGCACGGGATAGACAACGCTGGCGTGGCTTTCTGGACGCGGTCAAAATCGACATTCGGTTGTAAGTAAGTTAGTAATAATTTTTTTTACTCCTCAATATTAGCAAAATATCACCGGTAGCTTAGATCTTCGATAATGGAACTAGTTCATATAGGATTATGAAGGTTAAATCAACATTATGATCTTGTTTTTGGCCAAATATTTGGCAAAAAGTGTAAAGAGGAAACATAGAAAACACTTACAGTTCGATTAATTTGATCGATTTTGAATAATTATTGGGTAAGCTTCCATTAGACAATTGGGCCTTGAACGATTGGACGATTGGATCGTAATTCAACGATCTTATTAGTTTCAGTGCTATGAATATTTTCATCTTCATTAATTGAAATGTATCCTATTGTGCCTTGTGGAATTGACAAAATGTAGAAAAAAATTCTTATTCTTATAGAGGTGCCCAAAGTTTTGTTAATTATTTGCGCTTTTAAATTTGTTTTGACCAATACGAGTATATGTTCCGTATTATAATTTGTAGTTAAGGTTTTTGTTCTTACTACAGTTAAGTTTGGTGAAAAGTTGTAGAAACACATGACAATTTATTTTTTTTTTTAAAAGATTCAAAACAAATTTTTTTTTTATAAAATGTGGCAACATCTGTCAACATCAAAATAGTCTGAAATTTATGTAATTTTTTTAAGTTAAGCATTTATGAATTAATCGAGCACTAAGTTAAAAAATTTAAGAATCCATCATTTGCACCTCAGTTGGAAAGTTGGTTTACTGTTCTAATGTAACAACCACGGGATCGAATGAAGTGGACTAATACGAGCATGGAAGTTTGGCAGACAAGCCATCGACAATTTTAGATAAGATGATGGTAATCACATCAATAATCGAGTTGATATTTCAGAACAAGATTATTACTCTAAGACAACCCGAAAAGTTCTACCCGTTCTACTGGTTTGTCGAATCTTTTATCGCTGAAATGCAAGAACTTTCCTACCATTGCTGTGTTGGGAGATTTTTTTTCCTTTCGGGTATGCTACTTGTCTTATAATTTTCTGGAGCATCATAAAAACCTAAATGTGCTTGCTGCACTAGAGTTGGCAACACTTTTACAAATAATGATAATGATTGACAAATATAGAGCGGGGATGTAAGTGGCAAACACTTCATAGGGGTTAAGTAAAAGCTATAGAAACTTGTTGTTTATGCTTGTATATAGACAAAGTTTGGAGTGTGCTTAGCCTTGAGTAGAATTAAGTTTCTTTGGGGTTCTTTCGCTATGCTTCGAGGATTAGATTGTATTGTGTTGAGCTGCACACAAAAAGTTGTTACAGAAGTAAAAGTGTTTTAATTTTTTGATTAAAGATTAAAATACTTAAGAAATTTCAAAATGAAAGGTAATTGCAAATGTTTAGTTGCTCTTTGTTTTGCCAGAACGTTTATTAATTGTGCATAAATAAATCAAAGAATCAATGTTTCGATGCTATCAAGCATTGAATAAAACATTTCTTGCTGGTATGAGTGCGTAATTGGAATTAAGTGGATTTATGTAACTCTTGCAGGATTTGTTAAAACTGTGTCACAACTGTGTGTGAAAATAGTATTCGAAATGAAGATTTGAGGAAATGTTTTTTTTAAAAATCCTTTATGGTAACGACAAAACTTGTCGAATTCTCTATTTACTAATCAGCAACATTATATTTAATGGAATAAACTTAAAAGGTGCTAACGCAGATCGAATGAGCTGTAAGAGAAATAGATAGAATAGTCAAAAGATAAGAATAAACCCGGACATTATCACCAATTAAGTGATATCTAGCAACGCTATAAAAAATGCGATCGGATATAGAGCTTGTAAGAGTAATATCACAGGACAGAGTCAATTGGAGGCTCAAATCTATGATCCTTTGTTGAATGAGAGGAAAAGAAAGCTTTCTGGCACTATTTTTGGCTTATATCGCTACGTTTCATGCATTTAATGATATGAAAAATTTTTCTGAATATAAAGAATATAGAATTTATGAGAATAGAGTAATTCTTCGAAGCTGACTTTTAGCTCAACTGGGTTTAAACTTTCTCTTTTTATTTATTGATTTCCATTTCGATGTAGGCAGCTATAATGTAACAACTCAGCTAAGACAACTTAACTATATAAAATACTATATTGTTAATTTTTTCAGCTGTGTAGATCAGTTAGAGTTGCTCCTAGCAGTTTTGGAGCGATTGTAGAGTTTCACACCCTTCAGGCCGCACTTGGCCTCGAAAATGATGAAACAACTTTGCGTATATTTCTGATAGTGAACGGATCCACGAATACTACAAAACCATTTTTTCTTTAAAGTGAGCCATCAGCATAAAACTATTTAGTGTTTGATTTGAGGTTCTTATGGTATATTCAAAGACATAAACAAATTAAAATCAAGTTTATTCCGCGGTCTTATAAAATACTCTACGTTTCACGTATCTTCCTCTACATTGAGTTAAAATTTATTTATTCTGAATGCTTACTATTTTTTCCGAATTATGCTGCAACATTCAAAGTTTCGAAATCTGCGAAGACTATATTTCCTGTTTTCCCGTTGCTCTGGTGATGCTGCTAACGGTCGTCCATTACTATTTACAAGCACATTGTTTTTGGTGTTATTGTGCTCGCACATACGTAATTCTAATGAACTAACATATCTACACTTAGCCATTTCAGCACTTATGACACTTCAGAGTGCTACTATTTTATTTTGTCATCCATTTTTTTTAATAAGAATGTTTTTGTATAAATTACTCACACTTTGGAGCTCGAGTTACTTTGTTTGCAGTAAAATTTTCCGGCTTGTTTATCGTAGCTTGTGTGTGTGTAAGTGACCTATTTGTTTTCAGATACTCTTAATGATAGTCTGGCAGGCATTTCTATACATTTTTATATGCACCAGGATGAGTTTCATTCTTAAGTGCGGCAAATATGTTCTCAGTTGTCCTTGTGCAAGAATGTGAGTGTGCTTTTGCTGCAGAAAAATGTGACGAAATGCTTCTGCAAATGAATTTATTAGTCTGAGAAGTATAATTTCAGTAGAGATGGTCGGCCAGTGGGGATTAGACAGGAAATTAATAATTCGCACTGACTTAATTCGCTTTAGCTTAAAATATGATTTTCAGAATATGAATAATCAGCAACATGTTATGTAGACCTTTTAGTTCATTTTCATTTATTTCATTTATTTCATTTATTGCGATTTATATTTTGCAAAAATAAATAAAGGTTTCTTTCACGCTTTTGAAAAAAGGCTGACACTGTGGAGTTTTAGTGGCATTTCTACCATTTTTTTAAATTATTAAAATTTTATTTTATTAAAAAAACACATGTTTAGTAATTAATTTTTATAATATTATATTTTAAAATAATTTATAACAATTAAGAATTCATACAGTCGAAAAGGGTTTTTCACGAGTGCTCTATGAAAATGATAAACTAAACCGGTGGTGCTCAAAAAATTTCGTACGGCAGTGTAATGCACTTTCATTTTATTCTAATTTTTTTGTCGTTCAACACTTTCGACTCAACTTTGTGTGTGTTTTACTTTCTTTATGCGCTTATAGAAGTGTTGTATGTTTAATGTTCACACAAACTAAATTTGTACATACGAAATTTATTTTGTGAATAGGATTTTTTTTTTCGAATAATTCTCTTTTGTTTACATTAGTAAAGATTTACAATTTAAAAATTATCGAAATTAGGTTTATCCGGCTTGTAGAATCCTGCGCGCTTTACCAGAGCACGTAAGGATGTCATCACATCAGTTGCAAATCTGCACACTGCTTCCCATTTGAAAGTGTTCTTCAGCATATGTGAAACAAGCCAGCTGTTTTGGGTTTAGTTTAGGGTTCGCCTAACTCATTCGAAACTACCGCAGTAGAATGTAATGTGTTCCGCGTCTTCCACTGTGTTGCTCTACAGAAACTGCACCCGGACTTGAAGCTGCTTTTACATTCACCTGAATCAGATGTTCTTTGAAAATCAAGCGCGCATCGAGGGTAATCCCGAGATAAACGATCGAGCGCTTGTAGGTGACAGTTGTATTGCCAATCACGATTCTAGCCTGTTCTATCTTTTTCCGGCTGGAAATGAGTAGTGCTTCCCTTTTGTGCTCCGCAGGCTGAAAAACTGCTGAACTTAGCCAGCTATGCGTAAGACGTAGTGCTTCCTTACATTTCACATCGACGTCGTGTAGCTCCTTACAAGCTACGACTGCTGCGATGTCGTCAGCAAACCCAATCGATTTGGCACCATATGAGAGATTTAATCGCAGGAGGCCATTTTACATAGTGTTCCAGCGGAGAGGCCTTATTACAGAACCCTAAGGTACCCCTCATCATACTGTTCTTCACCTGTGGTTGTATCGTAGCTCGATCTTGAAAATAGCTCTCAATTATTTTTCTGAGGTAGCGCGGAACATTACAGACGTTGACAACGTTACAAACGTTGAAGCTGTCAAACGCCTCTTGAGTTATCCTGGTCAATTCACTATTGGCATCTACGGTGGACTTACGTTTGGTGAATCCGTATTGATACTGCGATAGTCCCCTGAAGACTGTACCGCTGCTTCAAGCCTCATACATACGATCCTTTCCAGGATTTTGTCTGCGGTATCAACATGACAGATCGACGATGGACAGTCAAGTAGCTTATTCGGTTTTGAAATTAGTACAATCCTCTTTCTTTTCCATCTAGATGGGAAGGCCAAACACTCTTCTTAGTAAACTGCTCGATGCGTGGCCAACTTGTGTGCCCTGTTTGGTATGGCAAACGGACCAGGAGATTTGTCATCCTTCATAATATTTGCGGCAGACAAAACTTCTATCTGGGTGACTGGGTAGTATCCAGATCGGTCATTGTAGGAACTGAGCCCGCGGACGCATGGTAATGCTGGTTGCTCTGGGAAAAGTGTTTTAACAATTTCCAGAATTTCCCGATTGCCAGCTGGTGCAGCTGGTCGACTAACCTTAATTTTTTTTGTAACTAGCTTGAAAGCTTTCCCCATGGAAGCGTAAAATTCTATCAGCACTAAAATTTCTTCTATTCCGTGGGTCCTCTGGTATCGCATTCTGGCATGGATGCATTCCACTCGGATTTCTGCTATATCCTCGTTCCACCAGTAAACAGGTGCATGATGGCGGCTATATTGGTGTTTCCTTTGCATATTACTTCCACAGGTCGCTTTCACCGACTGCATGACCAGCTTTGTAACCTCTTCTGCATCCCCACTGGGAACAGAGCGGAGCAGTAAGGTCTGCTGCGTAGGTGATATAATCATAAGACTGTGCATTCCCCTGTGCAAAATTTAAAAGCAAAAATAATTGTATTGCAATATTATGCAATATTTGAGTTTGTTTTGAATACAAATGAAACTAACTGAGAGATAGTAGCGATAAATTTTCAAATAGCAGAGAATAATTGTGAATGTCATATAATCCGACTTTTAAAACCTGATACATCAGACACTAATAATGCAATTAAAATTGGAAAATAGTTTTATTTCGTTAATTCTGATAAAAAATAACTCTATCTAAAATGCTATTAAGTCGAAATAATCTTAAAATAGTTGGAATTTGTTTCAAATTAAATGGATCAATCTGTTCAAATTCCAAATAAAAAAAATAAAACTACAGACTCGTGTAGTTCACAAGGTATACAACTTCGGATGATATAAAACTATGCATTGAACTACGAGTACATCAATTACATCCTACACAAGGTAGGAATATTTAGCTTATGACTGAATATGAATATTCTCTTTTCAAACAGTTGTCTCATAAGCCAATTCAATTTTGTTCGAAACGATAATCTATTTCAAAACGCGAAACAAAATATTTACGAAGTCATTTCCTAGAGATTGAGAAATACTTATAAATTAATAAGAAAAAGATTGTAGAACATTGAAAAATTCGGAATTTGTGCACAAGGCAAGTTGCTTTTCACTTTCTTAAATCCAGTTTTCATTCTTCGCTTTATGCTTGATTTTATTCTGTATTTCTTCAAAATATATTCTTAATCAGGTTAACATATGTGGTACTTTTGATTGATAAACAACCTTGACTGAGTTCTTAATGAGCATGAACAGTGAATGAAATATTCTTCCAAGAATTGATATATGTATATTGGAATTATTAAGTAAAATTTTATTTAAAAAAAAGTAATAATTAAAATTTATTAGCTCTTTAACAAGGAGCATTATCATCAAGCCCTCTGTTCATATTTTTAATATAAATATCATTATAGCTAATACACGTATAACACACATTATAAGGGTGTTTGAAGTTATTTAAATTATTTTAGTTAAAATTAGTTTCAAATAATTTCATATATTAAAACATATTTTATATGTCAGCATATTTTAGTTTGTAAATAATTTATTGTTATTTTATATTTGTAAAAATTGTAAATACTTAATTTTAAGAAGTGTTTTGCATAAATTATACGGTAACTTATTTACGCACTGTTAACTCTTACGGTGTTTTGTTTATGAATGGTTGCGTACGGTAACTTGTTTACGCATTGGAAGCTAATGCATTCTTATCGAATGCACTTCTTAAAATTTAGTATAAATAGCAGAGCAATTTGTGGGTCAAGGTTAGTTATCATTAGACACTGACTAAAAAGAGATTTTTGTTCAATAATTATCAAATAAACTTAAGTTTTTTGGGTGAATTTGGCTTCAGTGTTTTTTTTTTTTGGTAGCTGTATCAACATTTCTCTCAGTGTGTTTCTGAGTTGAGGTACAAGGTACAACAAAGGGTATTCACGGGCTGGTGCATCGTTTCAAATGCATAAGTTTAAATTTTGTAAACAAGCAATAGATCGTAAGTAACCCACAAATGAAGTTTGCACCGTGCACCGTGCGCACCGTACGCAAGACCAAATGCACCAGATCCTTAATTCCCTTAATACCCTTAATGTATTTCAGGCATTTAAGTACATTTCAAATAAATGGCTTTAAATTAAATTTAAATGAGTTTTCATACTGATTTGAGTGTATTAAATTATTAAATTATTATTATTAGGTTATTCAACAGAAATTTATATGTAATTTATGACATGAAATGCTTTGAGCTTAAATTTTTCCTTTGATACTATTGTGGGCAAAGCCTAATTAATTGCAGCCTAAGGCTAAAATGTTTCAAAAACTCGTCAGTCAATTAATATAATTGCATCAGCCATTAATGCATTTGCCTTTGTTAAGAGCTGTCAATAAAATATTACTAAATGTTTCGTGTAAAGTCATTGCTCTGTAACAATCGAATATTTGCAAATTATTATAATTTTTCTTGGTGATTCACCGTTTGGACGCTCAATGTTTTATCCAGGAAACTTATTTTGAATTTACCACAAAATCGTAAAACTGGCACCAAAAATAAATTGTTATCATATATCGATACCACTGGGGTGTTCGAAAAAGAGCGACACAATCATGACACCGCCCAAAAATTCGCAATTAGCAATGACTGTTGAGGAGGCACTGAATGCACTGGATGTGACTGGATCGTGAATGGCCATGAACTTTCGTAACTTCAAATAAGCCTTAGCTTAATTAACAAAGATGTTCCTGTTCGATAATCTTCCCATTTCCATGGTTTTTAGCAATCATATATGTGATACAAATATCAATGATTTGATAATAATAGATTCCAAATGTAAGCTGATTAGCTTAGAGAGAACCAAATTATTGCCAGATTTGAGTTCTAAACTTCAATAGAATCACTTTATAATATTTTAGTATATACAGATATATTTTAAATATATAATCGAAACAATTTTGCTAGTTTTACTTTTTTGTATCAAGCTTTGTGAATGCAGTATTTAAAAATCAATTAATAGTAAAAGCGGTTAAAAAACGGTTATAGCACTCTTAAAATATCTATGTGTTCTGTTCAATAAGCTCTGATACTATAACTAGATGTGTAAACAACAAGAGAAGTTTCTGAACTTGGACCAAAACTTAAATCTTTCCTACTTTAGGATAGGCTGAAGCAAGTAGCTGCTCTGTTTTGAAGAACACAGACCATAAAGTTAGGCCCATTAAAATACGACTATTACTAGCTGAAATGGATAATCTGGGTGGGACTATGATAAGAATTCAATCCATCATTACTGGAATGAAAGCGCAAAAAGCTAAAACGCGATAAATTTGCAAATGCTGCTTGTTTTTTGGTTTGGTATGAATAAATATTCATTCGGTAGAATAAATAAATGAATAAATGCAAATGTTTTGATGCTTTGTAGCAAATTTTAGTAACTACCCCTTGGTTGCAAAAATGGGCTTAATTTAATTGTATGAAAATTATATGTATTTTCCAATATTTCATTGTACTTATATTAGCAACATACTTCAACGTACAAATGTTTGAATATGATGTGAATGTATAATGCAAATTATCCTTTTGCTTACATAGTGAAAACTCTACATGTATAAATACTCTTAATACGCATAGCACACAAACTGTGCAAATGGACCAAACTAATGTTTTACCACACTTTTTACTGCTTTCATAATGACCTTTATGGACTTGGTGTGACTGTATGTTGAAATATATTGACTTAATGGTAGGTTGGTGTAAGTGGTTGGTCGACTTTTGTTTGTTGCCAACAAAACTCATTAACCGAGTCAAAATATGAATTTAAAAGGAACGTAAAAGGAAATGTAATTGTACAAGAAATCATAATCGTTTTACGAACCTCATTGATTCCAAGGAATTATGAATAATTCTCAAAATTTTAGACAAAGTGAATTTAAAGCAAGATAAGTTGATTAATGTCAGATAAGTGATAGATTATACGAAATTGATTCTGGTCTACTTTATTTTGACACCCATTCTATTCTTTCCATTCACAACTGATCTCACTCTAAGTGAATGACACTGATGCTTCGAGAGAACTGCAGAATTTTCAGATAATTTTGACAAACGATTTGAATTTTCACTCTTATGAAATCCAAATTACTAAACAATTAATGCCGAGAGAACATCGCATGAGCACAGCCAATTTTTTTTTTATGACGTTCATTGTCTTATCAAATTGCCACATTAAAATTAAAAATTGAATATTTATTCCAAAAGGTAAAACAACCTCAGAGAGTATACAGTTCGGTTCACTTACATTGTATGATTTTGATTAATATTAATGAAAAGAAAATGTGATGGCATCCACTGTATTGCAGGTTGTACTAAAATGGTACTCTGAGAATAAAGGAGCAAGATGTACTTAATGTAAAAACACACCAACATTGGACATCTATAATCCTAAAAGCAAATTCTCTGATCATGTGTCGGACTGTTTGTTTATTGTGATTCATAGTTTCAAATCTATGTATGTATATGTATATATTTGCCATTTGTGGCATCATTTAATAACGTGATGGCTTTCATTGACAACAACATTTTATAAATAAAGACCTCCCGATTTCTTTTGCAGCTCTATAAAAAGATCTAAGCCTACGAGAATAAAATGAAAACAATAAAATTGACCTGCAACCGGAGATACAAAGCAAAAAAGTAGACAAATAGCATAAATGCATTATGACAGGCTATATAACTCGGAACCATAACTCACCATTTGGCTGATACAATTTCACACATAGTTGGAGTAAATCGAAAAATTTTTTTAAAAAAATAATGAATTGGTTTGTTGTCAGAATTATGTTGTGCTTTGTAAAGTAAAGATGGAGTCACACTTTATCAGTATTTAAAGAGTATTAGTATGTTTAATTAATTTCTGATTATAAAACTTTGAATAATGAATTAAAATCAAAATACTTGATCGAATTGTAATAAAATTGATTTCAGAATATTTTGATTAACTTGGTGTATCTGTGAGTTCGAAATGTTCGGTCAAAATTCATAAATCATTGCTGGTCGAATAATGAAACTGCAAACGAAAATTCAATTTGGTGCTGATTTGTATGGTTGAATATAAGAAACATACAGTTCGAATTTATGCATAGTTTTGCTTCCTTCATGTGCATGTATTTTTTAATATAATTATCACATTTCATCGTCATCGCACGAGCTCATACGACTTATTTATTTTAAGGGATTCTTTTTAGCTACAATTTTCTTCCTTTCATATTTGTTTGTTTAATGAACTATGACATCTTATCAAGCCCCACGGCATATCGGTTGCTATCACCAACCACCCAATTAACGTGACAGTATCAGCAACAACAGGGCATTGAGTACGGACACTATAAATGCACATATCCTTGTATTAACTCATTACACTACTGCTCGTCAGATTTTTCCATTTTTTTTATTTTTCCAATTTATTTGTGCAATGAAATAAATTATTGCTACGTATATTTTTATTTTTGTTTATTTCTAATATTTCAAGCTGACTTCAACCCCACGTGTCCTTGTTGCTTGTGTGTGTGCATGTGTGTCTGAAAACTTCTATACCACTTTCTCCATGCGATAAGCACCAACACCCTCAATATTTGCTATTTGTATTTTTTGCTGGCTGCGTCCTGATAGATTTTAGCATCATTTTGTAATTTGCACTCGACAAATAAAGGAGTGATTTTGTGCGAACACTGTTAATCCATTTCTATCTTTTTTCCTTTTTAAATTCACCACCCACTTGCCTAGCAGCAGTACTCTGGCGTAATTGTGTATGACTGGAGCTAAACTTATATGAACTGCAATGCATATGCCATGATAAAGTCTGAGTCCTTAAATAAGTTATCGCAATCGCCTCATATGTATAAATATTGGAAATCATTGGTCATTTTTCACTGCACTTTACGAACTACATACTATGTTTATAGAGCAGTATATTCAAAATTGTGTGGTCAAAACGCGCATCCTTTGGAACGGCAGTACTGCTCTACTAATATGTCATGTTCTCAGCAAAAACACACTAAACAGCAATGCTAGTTAGTTAGGGTGGCCGCCAGGTAATAACAGCACACTAAGGCCAATCGGTCCAATGTGATAATGCATTTGTTAGTAGTACGCTAAAATTTTTAAATACGCTGCATGCATCCAAACAATTTCTTTGTTTTAGCAAAGCAATTTAACTTATTGGTATTATACGATTTGTATATCCTATGCTTTGCTACATTTCATAAGTCTGCAGCAAAATTGCAGAATTTGTTGTTTCAAACTATCAGCGTATACTGCAAATTAAGCATCCATGAAAGGGCACACATCTAATAGCGTAATAGATAGCCACAATCGAAGAATAAGAGTACGGTATGACGATTTCCATATTTTTTACTGCATCTAGCCGCCAAGAATAAAGAAACAATGTTATCCGGTCTAATATATAAAGCGAGGCAGTCACATATAAGTCCGTCACCACCGTTGTGGAAACAAATGACGCGTTTAGCAATCCAATAGAATTTTTAAAATCCCTCGATCTGCTAGGGATGACGCCACAATTGAACTGCAATTGAAAGTCGGCAAGCCAATTATCATGTTGCGAAATATCAACCAGAAAAAGGTTTTTAACGGTATGCGGCTTGCAGTCAATAAACTATTGAGCAACGTTATAGAAGCAAAAATATTGACAGAATCATTCAAGGGTGTAGATGTCCTCATTTCACGTATTACTATGATTCCAACGGATATACCATTTCAATTTTAAAAATTGAAATCCCCTTTTAGATTGCCGTTAGCAATCACCATCAAAGCTCAGGTCCAATCCTTTTAATTCGACAATTATATGTTGCGTGTTCTAGAGTCGGCAAACTAGACAATGTCTATATCTGCACTATCCATCAGAGCACAATATCCCTGATGCTTGTATTCGAAAGTATTGCAATCCTATCAAATTATTTGTCAAGAGGTACAATTCGTTACAATGATAATAAATAATTTAAGCTAGAGTAGTAAAACTTCAAGAATCTGGTCGCTTTTTTCATCCCAATTAGTTTTATGAGAGTTCGAATTTCATCACGAATTCACTGCACTTGCACCAGTTTTAAATGCCAATTCTATTGGCAACTCCTTACTCTCTAATGCTTCATAAAGCATCGTAAAAGTCGACAGGATTTCGAAATTTAACCAGTACTCAAGTTTACTGTACAAATACACTAACCATTGCGTCAAGGCGGTCATATGTGTATAGAGAATATAATGCATCTACGAGCATATAGGCTTTTATATTGGAAGACTATAATTTTAATCTGGCAATACTTTGCTTCTTTCAGAGATAACCAGCAGTTATGTGACATCTGTGAGTATTATGCATTGACATAGGAGTAACAGTGACATTGAAATTAGGAGTAACAGAAAGAAAACCTGAAATCGACAATGAAACACGGCGGTGGCAGAGTCATGGTTTGGGCTTCTATATCAGCTGCTGGTACTGGAAACCTAGCTTTTATTGAAAGTATCATGAACAAGCACATGTACCTACAAATTCGGAAGGATAATTTGTTACAAAGAGTCCAGAAACTAGGCAAACGGTCGAATTTCCGCTTCTACCAAGATAACGACCCCAAACACAAATTGGGTATAGTTTAAAAGTATTTCATATACAACTGCCCGCTTTTGAAGGAACCATCAGCACAGTCTCCCGATTTAAATGTGATCTNTACCTACAAATTCGGAAGGATAATTTGTTACAAAGAGTCCAGAAACTAGGCAAACGGTCNTTTCAGAGATAACCAGCAGTTATGTGACATCTGTGAGTATTATGCATTGACATAGGAGTAACAGTGACATTGAAATTAGGAGTAACAGAAAGAAAACCTGAAATCGACAATGAAACACGGCGGTGGCAGAGTCATGGTTTGGGCTTCTATATCAGCTGCTGGTACTGGAAACCTAGCTTTTATTGAAAGTATCATGAACAAGCACATGTACCTACAAATTCGGAAGGATAATTTGTTACAAAGAGTCCAGAAACTAGGCAAACGGTCGAATTTCCGCTTCTACCAAGATAACGACCCCAAACACAAATTGGGTATAGTTTAAAAGTATTTCATATACAACTGCCCGCTTTTGAAGGAACCATCAGCACAGTCTCCCGATTTAAATGTGATCTAAAATTTGTGACAAAAATATCAGGAAACACAAAATTTGTAATAAAAGTCACCTTAGAGAGGCGCTGCGGACGGACTGGAGTAATATCTTGCCTAATTGCACTCAAAAATTGGTTTTCTCAATACAAATCCAACAATACAGTTATTAATCATAACGGATATCCCACCCAATATTAACAATATTCAAAATTTTTATTTTGAAAATTACTAAAATATATTTACAGTGCATAAAATAAGCTGTGAGATGTAATTTAGCAAATTTGTTTGTTTTTTATTTGTAACATTTTATATTTTATTTTTTGAAAATATTTCATTTGAAGTTGAAATTATGCACTGTATAAAATAAGCTGTGAGCCACTGTATATAGTTCTGAGGGATATACTGTGGTGACTTTGTAGATTGGCTGTTAGGGAACTATTGGAATTGCAATGCTATGAATAATAATGGCATCAATAAAATCTATACGATCGGTATTTTCGTTTTTAAACGTTTTCTTTAAAATGTTTGTAAAAAATTATCTCCTTGTGAGCAGTGCCTAACGCAGCAACCAATTGGTATAAAATACAATGATTCTGTACACACTACGGTCAATCTAATGGGGTTGCAACTAGGGTTGAATGAAGCGAAAAAATTTGCTATTGAATTTATGCAAAAAAACAGAGAAATTATCAAGTTTATCAAATATTTGTTTTTACTGCGGATACACTCATGGCAAAAAGTTAGAAATAATGAAATGTTCACACTCCTTTTGAAAACTCTTCATGTACGCACAAACGCCCCTCAAATAGCATTGCCCATACATTTTAAGGACACCACATATTAAAATTGCAGCACTGCTGGTCAAACACGCGCTAACGCACACACACACCTCTCACATACGCATACACATGCACACATATTTGCTATGTTTGCTAATATGTAAAACGTATGGACCAATACGTCGGACAATCAATACACTAGGGATCTACGTTTTTATGGAGTGCTGCACAGACATATGCACACAGCATATGTAGCTTGGGGCTCCAAGCTGTAGTCGGTAAAAATTATTGAAAAACTGTTTGTTAGCTTAGTACATGATAGGTTTTTTCAGCAAAATGAAAGCGAGAACGTCTGCCACTGCAAGGTGGAGAGTCCTGCCGTAGTAATGGATAACAACTTTGGTACCGAATTAAGGGTTGTTAACCAATATCGTTTATGTTATGTTGGATATTTTGCTCTTATCACGTGTCATTTGCAATTTGCAAATTTTAATTGAAAACGAATAGTTCTGTTGAAGCAGCCACACTGGTACATGCAATTTAGTTGCATGTGTGAATGTGCAGGTTTTCATTGACGTTCATGCTTAAGCACAAACAGCTGATTTCTTGTTTCCTGTTTCCTTTCGAAATTGTTGGCTGTACTTTGCAACTGTCAAAAATTTAAAATTCGTACATAAATCAAAGCTAACGGTAACGATAACGATAACGATAACGTGACTTGATTTATTGTTTTGGCTATATTGGCTATATTGGTTGTATAGTCTGAGTTGAAGTCTTCCATCTTAACATAAGTTCTTGTTTTATTTATTTAGTTTATATTTCTAAATTTATTTTGTAAAGTTAAAGTTTGCTGAAATGTTTTTTTTTATTAAAAAAACAAATTACAAATTACCAATTACAGTTTCTAATCACTTCATTCACAAATTGTTTTTCTAATTTTCATTTGCTCCTGCTCGAACTGCTGTTGCGGTCATGGATGGCTTGTTTATAAATAAAAATATCTACACTGTAATGGTGTGTTGCTTTAAGTGTAGCAAGATTGTGAACCGTGGGGTACATTTTATTAAAAATCTAATGAGTTTGACATAATTTTCTACTGGCGACAACAGTTTTTAATATTGAATTTTTTTAATGCAAGAAAACTGGCGACCCATTAGGTTTTATATTCAAAGGACGATTTTGCATTGTCGCATTGCAAAAGATTTACAGAAAATTCAACTTGCTTGAATTTGTATTAAATTTGATTTAATTCTTGACTTTAAATAATGAAAATAATATAAGACAACAGATATGCAGATGCATAGCTATAAAGTTTAATGATTTTTCGTTTCATTAAAATATCTATAAAATCGCACTTTGCAACAGTAATTTTACAAATATATTTCCAACTATGAAATTAAATGTATTGGGAAAGTGTTGTTGAATGTTTTAGGAAATGCATGGGAACACTAAAAGAGTTGCAGTTATTTATTATAGAAAATATAATAAATATATTATAGNTTATTTATTAGAAAAATTTTACTGTTTTCGAATTGTGACATCTTATGGCAGATAAGTGATTAGTTGAGAGAAGAATGATGTTATCCAAATGAGGAAACATTTTGAATAACAGCAGAAATATTGACAAAGTTTTGAGACGATTTAAGGGTCAGATTGTCTGAAAATGTTCAGATATTCATAACACACTTATAGTTTAATGATGAGCCAGCCCAAAGCGCCCAAGCAGCCCAAAGCATATCGCCAAACAGCGATAGCCTCTGCAATAACGAATCTAAAGGAATATATGATGCGAAGCTCTTGACTAATGCAAGTCTCAAAAGCATGAGCATATCTACAGATATTCCTGGCGATGGTACTTTATTAAATGCAACAGCGAATCCAACCGTAGTCTAGTTTACCAATTACAAAAAAAATTAATTTTTTTTAAAACTGCTGGAAGATTGCCAAATCAGCAGTCGTGCCATTGGCTTGGAACTAAACAATGGCAACAGAACAGCTTTAAATCGCGTGCAAAAGTCGGCCTCCCGAAAGAAACTAGATACTTGGGTGCCAAACAATTTGACGGAACAAAATTTAATGAACAGAATTTCCATTTGTGAATCGCTAGGAATTGAAACGCCTGAGGAAAAATGTATCATATGATGCGTGAAAGCGTGGTTGAAGCTTGCTAAGATGAAGATTGAAGTAGGAATATTTAGTTTTAAAATCTGAAGTGTGAGGCTTGAAGTTTTTGATGCGTCCACCAAATTTACATCGTCAGACTACAATTTATTTGTCTTTGAAGAATTGTCGTAACGGCATAAAATTGAATTTAATAAAGAAGTGTGAAAATCAATTCCCATAGTTTTTCGTCAAGAACTCTTCACAGAAATGTGTTTGCAATTGGGGTTTTGCAATGAAAAGAATTTATACTTAATTTTTTGTCTATTACACCGTCCGACACAAAAAAGCATTCAAAAAGCGTAAACGAATTGATATAGAAAAACCACGAGATCCGGTTTAATTTTTTTTTCAGCCCTAGTTTCGGAATCAATTGGATTTTCT
>JXPL01019608.1:0-10158 GCA_001015235.1 Sphyracephala brevicornis | reverse complement strand
AAAGGATATTTCCAAAGGAAAGTAAAAAGTAAACCGAATACCAGCCAAACAAAAAGAAAAAGTTGTTTTTCTCCATAGAACGTAAAATAAATAGATGTGGTCCAGATTTAGCGAAGAATATAATGGTAAACAAGAAAAAAAAATCAATTTCATATCTCGTGTGGATATTTGAATTCATAGCGCGTAAATTTGAAGCAGCAGCAACAAGGATAACTATAAAAGTACATCAAAAGCCACGGGCACAGCGCTGGCTGAAGTCGGATTGCAGCTGCAATCCTAGACGCAGACGTACCGACCAGAATAATAAATCTTCAACGCACATTTCCGTTTCAATACCAAAAATTGCTTTGGCGCGTACACAATTTCAATTGCATAAACAAAAAACACAAAGAAGCAAACTAACAGTAAAAGAATTCCGATTCACAAAAGATAAATTCTNAGCAAACTAACAGTAAAAGAATTCCGATTCACAAAAGATAAATTCTCAGAAGTTGCTTCCAAAGTACGTACAATAAAAATGTAAAACGTAAAATGTAAAAAATAAAAGTAAAATTAAAAAATACAGCAAACACATGACGCAGGATGTTTTCCTCTTAGTTTTTATTAATATTTTGTATGCGTTTGCATTGCGCGTTGGTGTTGGCGTTGTCGTTGGCGCAAGATGCAACTCCATACCCAAAAACCAAAAACCGAAAACATTTCCGGATGTGTATGCCATGACTTTGCACTGCTGATGCTGATTCTGCTGCTTTGAGACATCTTAGAAACATTTTTTGTCTGGTTGTACACGTTGTCAATGTTGCTATTGTTGACAAAGCCAGCAAAGCCATTCTGTCTGCATTGTCCGACATATTTAATGTTTGCTTAAACCTCATAGTAATACGATTGTCATGCAATGCAAGAGGAATATATGCTTTCCTTGGCAAATATTGGCTGCTTTCGTCACAACTTTGACAAAAAATACAAATAAATAAATGCATATAAATCAATTTAAAAGATATTTAAAAAGAACATTATTAAACAAGTAAACATAGCTTATTCCTTTAAGTCCATAAGTAAAATATCCTTTATTTATCAATCAGATAGTACAAATATATAATGCCATCATCCACTGTTCTCTAAGAAATTTAAAATGTATTTCAAAATAATAAAATAAAATGCGGTTTAAGGAAAAAGAATAAATAAAACACAAAATATTAAGAAAATCAAATTATTTTTTAACTCTTAACACAAAATATATATTTATAATCATAAAACTATGTGAAACAGAGTTTGCGTCAGTTAAAGCTTCCTTCATTGAATTACCATTTTCAATAATTTGGGCATACTGGCTTTAAATTTTTGCTATTGTTTCCATTAATAAAATATTAAAGCAATGTTTCATAATAGTTCATATGATGTCGTTCATTTATGCCGAATCCTCCTTTCGAGCTCCTCTACAACAGCTCTATAGCATTTATATCTGCTGACAGCTTTTAACGTCTTTCTAACAGCTTTCCAACGTCTTCCTTTTACCTATTTATTCCTAACTATTTACACAATTTAAAAATACGTTTTTGCTGGTGTGCCTCAAGGAAGCTTTTTAGGCCCAGTTCTTTACACTATATATACCTCCGACATACCTGTTAGCAATCATATTTCAACTGCCACATATGCTGAGGACCAGCTCTACTAGTAAGTTCACCGTCACCAGAAGAAGCATTCAGGTTGTTACAATCGCATCTTGATTTAATGGTCATCTGGCTTAAAAAATGGAACATTCAGGTTAACTCCACAAAATCATGTCACATAAGGTTTACAATGAGACGAGGTATCTGTCCCGACCTTATCATTTATAATAGAAATATGCCNCTCCGACATACCTGTTAGCAATCATATTTCAACTGCCACATATGCTGAGGACCAGCTCTACTAGTAAGTTCACCGTCACCAGAAGAAGCATTCAGGTTGTTACAATCGCATCTTGATTTAATGGTCATCTGGCTTAAAAAATGGAACATTCAGGTTAACTCCACAAAATCATGTCACATAAGGTTTACAATGAGACGAGTTATCTGTCCCGACCTTATCATTAATAATAGAAATATGCCAAAAACAGATTGTGTGACATACCTAGGCCTACACATCGATAAGAAACTGACCTGGATAAATCATTTAAAAGCTAAGCGCGCACAGGTTAACAAAAGGACTAACTAGGACTGTTTTGGCTACTTGGTAAAAATTCAAGTCTTAATATTGAAAATAAAATAATCATTTATAAAACAATGCTAAAACCTGTTTGGGCTTACGGTATAGAACTGTGGGGAAAAACAAGAAATTCAAATTTAGAAATATTGCAGAGATATCAGTCCAAGACCTGTTGGATAAAATATATTAAAAGTATTTTTATATATCATATGTAAATAATTGCAATCATATGTATTTGTAATTAACTGGCTCAAGTCTGCTTGTTTCTTGTACTGTTTTCTGTAATATTTAAGTACAAAAAACTCTGGCAATATATAGTATTATAAGAAAACTTGCTTATTGTCTTAGAGTAGATCGCATGTAATAAAAATTAAAAAAAAAGAAAAATAAAAATAATGATACAAGCCATTCTCTAATTATACGAAGTGCAGACGTCAGGGCGTTATTTGCTATCACTTCCATTCATTCCAACTAAATTTCTCACTCGACTTACCGTAATACATCAGCAATATCAATTAAAACATTATATAAAGTGCTTATCTGTAGAAACTACGCAGCTAAAGACTTGATACTTCAACTCATCTCTCCAAACCAGTCTCTTAAATACTTTTGAAGTCTTCTGCTGTTCTGTTTAAGTGTATTGACCAGTTTTGAAGTCTTTCCGTTTTATTTTCAGTCCGCAGTAAATGGTTTCGAACAGCTCACTCGTCTAAATAGTCTAGCCTCTCCTAACTTGTTTTTTTAATTTTTATTGCTAATGGCTTCTCCCGACTTTAGTTGATTTCCAGTCAGATTTCTCGGAAACTGTTGCTATTATAATTCAGTTACATTCAATTGATGTTACAATTTACCGATACTAACTTCTAAGAACTTAATTTGAATTCCTTATTACAGTTAAGTGTATTAAAAGATGAGCTCAGTTTATTGAAACTTCTCTGTGTAATTACAGAGATTCGAGAATGTAAGATCTGTAGCAGCTCTATTTTCTACTGTAATTCTTAGTAATAATAAGGTTAATAAAGTGCATAGTAATAACAGTATAACAGTAATATAGCAATAACGCTAGTATAATATAGTAATACAGTATAGTTGCACCATGTTACAATAGTTACAGTATAGTAGTTCTGACAGTCTAACATTAAAGGCAGAAAGAGAGTAATGAAAGTACACCAGTAATGACATTATACCAATAATGACAGTAAGTGACTTTAATACTGGAACTCATATTACTAAAGTTACTAACACTAAGGTATTTATATTCAACGGAAGTGAAATCTACTATAAAGCATCTAAACAACCGACAGCTTCGATAATAAATTGTAAACTATTATTACTGGCAATAATATACTACCAAAGAGTAATGAAGCCTTTGACCCTAATCCTTTTCCACTATAAAGCATAATACTATATATCATATATTCATTGTTTATAGAGTCCAGTTATTCCAATACAAGTCGTCGATGAAACAGATGAAACAAATGATCTACTTAATCCTCCAACCTTCGGTGTTAGCCCGTTCGGTGGTAATTGGCTTATGAACCTCTGATTCTCAAGCCCTTAGCCATCTGTCCTTGTCCATAAGCCACCTTTTTTGACTGAATGAGTGAAGTAGTCTTTGAAATATTAAAGAATGTTTTATTAAAATGATTACATCATAATTCGTATATACATAGCGCAGATTGCGTTAATAGTCATAAAGAACATTCAGTCTCCTAAGAGAAATATATTAATAGAAAATCGTAGTAAATGTGTTTAGTGATTACACATGATAACCATATGAAAACATTGAAGAAAACTCTTAAAACTCCCACGTATCTACATATTATTAAATACATATATATTTGTTAAAATTATAACAATATGATATTTCAATTGTACAAATATATCGGTAATTATAAATATTATTTTATACAAATATATTTTATACATATTTATAAACTTGTGTAAAATACGAATACTTTGCTAAATCAACAACAACGCCTAGTGTGTTTCAAATTAATTTAGTTGCTAATATCCTACCAATGGCAGTTATATTAATTTTAATAATGAAAGCATTTTGAAATAATGCATGCAAATTACCATCTTTTGTTAAATTTAATCCAAATTCAGCTATTTAAATACAACTAATAATTTAAAGTCCTCTTTCTGTCTGTACAAATATTAAATTCCATCGAATTTAACATCTATGATATAAAAACAAATGAAAAACCACTTTAATCAAAGGAAGAAACCTCAAAGTGGCTAATGAACAATTGCTTTGCTTGTAGGTAATTATTGTGCAGTGCAGCAAGGACAATTTATTGACCACTAGCGCAATTTATCAATGTTAATTTAACGATTAAGAAGCAATGAAACAGGCAAGAACAAAAGCCTTAAATTGAATTCTTATAAAAAAATGGCAATAAAAAACAGAAGGCAATCGATTGCAAACAATGGGGAATTAAAACCAGTCTGCGCAACAGAAAACAGTGGCTCGTGTTTTTAAATGGAATGGTTAAAATAATTAATGCTTGTAGTTTACAAATAACATTACCATAATTTTTCCAATTATTATTCGCGTTAGTTATTTGTACAAATTAGCTATTTATAACGTTTTTGTTAGTTTCACCAAAATTTTTTTGCGCACTCATTCACATGAAATTATTAATTTCATAAAAATATTTGAGAACTTCAAATATAAATGCATTTAGTGATTTGCTATAAAACATAAATGTCGGCTATGTATGTATATGGAAATTCCATGAGGCACTATTTAATTAATGGCATAATAGGCATAATACTAACGTCTTAATTCTAAAACAATTTATTTTTGCAGCTGCATTGATAGAAAAAAAATATAACTTGCAGTTACTAGTTTATTTAAATTTAATAAATTTTATTGTTATACATTTAAAAAAAAATTTTAAATAATAAATTAATTTTTGTATTATGATTTGTATGTTGCAACACGTAATATCGAAAGTCTTAGCAACAGTGACCATCGTGTCCGCTGTGATTGTGCGTAGCGTTAGCAGTTGGTCTGTAGTTTATCTTTTTATCGCTGTTGGTAGTTGCTGCCGAACCTTCATCATTATTATCAGAACCTTTAGAGAACTCGCTTAAGTCACGACGCATAGCATAAGCATCCTCACCATCTGCATAATATTTGGGCTCGATTTCAATTATTTTGAACAACAATGAGTTAGTATAGAGATTTAAGGCAGCACGATTGCTTTTACGCACGTGCAATGACACATATTGCGCATCAAAACATTCTACCATTGCCTGTGAGGCCTGATTCATAAGTTTTTGTGCTAAGCCCAAGCGACGATACGAACGTTTAACGGCCAATGAAGTTATATGTCCATGCCTGCTCTCCTCAGCTTCGGGTTCCTCCATTTTCGCCAAAACATAACCAACAATATCGCCCTTATCGTCTTCAGCCACATAACTTAGCTGTGGCCATGTAAGACCATGATAAAAGTAATATTTCATTTGATAGTTTTCGGGTAAGCAGAGCAAGTTACAGTGCTGCATGCTCATTAGATCTTCAGGTTTAGCGCAACGGATATTCATTTTATTGTTGTTGTTTTTTAAATGCTTTGTTCGTTAGTGAAGAAGATACAAATATTTTGCTTAGAAATTAATGTACAATACCCCTTAAAATAATAGCCCCAAATAAACAATAAGCAGCCTTTTAAATTAAAGTATTTAAGACTAGTTTTTAAATTAATCCTTCCGTACTTTCTTCGCTTTTGAAGTTGAGGGAAGCTCGTCTATATCGTTATCGTTTTCCTGTGGTCGATTGACAGCTTCACCTTCACCCTGCCCAAGAAGTTCACGCACAAGCCGAAATTTCGATAGAAACGCCTTCCAAATAAGGAACCAGCCTAAAATTGAAAAATCGATAAATTAAGATTAGGACGTTTTTCTAAGTAAAAATTATAATTCAAACAAATAGCAGTTATTGTATAAAACTGCAATTGTAGTAAAATAATTGATGTTATCAGCAGCAATCATATAACATTAATCATGTCACATTAGCAAGAACCTATGTAATGATGCACGACATGGTTCAAAGTTTAAACAAAGTAAGCACATGGAAAACAAACTGGCAAACGCTTTGTTTAGAATAAGAATATGACGTCAGCAAAAATAACCACGTTTTAACATAAATAAAGTTTTTATAATCATTTTAATCATTTGTGCAAAAGTCTTCATCGTATTTTAACAGTTAAAAGTATGTTTTACCCATTATTATTATTAAGGCAACAAATCCGACTGATGTGATTACAGTAAGTATCACGGCAAAAACGGATGCAAAAGACATTGCTTCACTTGTTTATTAAAATATATGCAACAAATGCAACTTTCACTGTTACAAAATCGTCTTATACGTAGCAACTTCAATGAACTATTCTTTTATTTTAACACCAATCCTCTCCAAGAAAATTACTTCGATAGCAACAATCACAGGCAACGAAACAAAACAGCTGCCAAGTGTCAATGGTAGTAGTTGCGCATTTCTAATGCCATATTTGTGTAATGAATTGCACAGTTCAAGTCCCACTACACAATATTAGCGCTTTTGGTTTTAAAGCAGCAAATACTTGATTGTTAAAAAATCCTATTTTCTACAATATTATATTATATTAGTACTTCTTAAATATGCAATTTTAAGCTTCATTTTATTAAACTTAGTGCTGCATTATTTTATAATCAAACATACGGCAGCACCCAAAAACTGAGCAATGCAAAACAAGGCAGCACTCTTAAGTAATCCACAACCAACAGAAAAAACTATTTACATTTAATTTACCTTAAAACTTGATATAAATTTCAACAAAATTCTTATTTACAATTTTAATCGAATTAAGTTCTTACAGAACTTTTTAACAACAAGCCGAAGCACACTAGTTGTAGCTGTCAAACTAATTTTGGACAGTTCGAAACTGAAATAACAGGGTTGATAAATACAATTACAATTATAAACATTCATAATAGTTGTACATAGACATATATAAAATTTATATACAATGAAACAATTCTTACAAAAAATTTATATATCATATTAAGAAACATTCGAATCTAGTTCTCTAAGAAAAAAATTTCAGAAGATTAGATGACAGAAAATTTTATTCTACAGCCGGAACTGAATTATATATGTTCATATTAACCGGGAATATTAGCTATCTATGAACGATGAAGTCAGATATTTTTTCACCGGTATTTTAGTATTTTAGTATTTTATTTCATAATGACATTGGTTTCAGTAAAAATGTTAACAGGACCAAAAATAAGTTGAACGTNAAAATAGTTTTGATTTGATTCGTTAATATTGCAAAGAATATAATACTGTTGAAAAGCTGTAACAAAAATATGTATTTGGAATACGAACCGTTTATGACTTAATAAAAGACAACATTTGCGTAATAACACACATTTTTCATTAAAACGGAATCGCATAAAAAACAAAAGTCAGCCTCAATTTACCGGGATTTTACCGCAAATTCGATTATCCGGTATGGTTTCGATTCCACTCACCCTTTATAACAATCGTCTAACTTATGATATATTTGCATTATTTGGTTTGGATTTCAATGTTATTTGATTAGATGTTGGTTTTATATTATTACTTACTCTAGTATTATCACAAAATTAACTTTGTTAGTTAATTTATTAATAATTAAAATTATTTTTACCACATGAAATAGATATATATATAGGTATGTATGTGTGTACATTTACAAAAATATATCACCTTAATTGACAAAACTAAATAAAAAATTGACAAATTGAACTCAAAGCAAACTCAATAATGTTTTTTAATAGATATTCAATGCTTGAAAATATACCGCATTGTATCTAGAAAACAGTCACAACACAAAATTTGTAAAATTGGAGTTAAGACTTTTAAAAAGCGCAGAATTGTCTTTTCCTTCCTCAACCCAATCCGATAAACATTCTTAGTATACTACATTAATCATATATACATGACCGACATGTGACCGACACAATTCTTGTAGGAGTGTTTTCACCAAAATATATGTGTCTAAAATACTCATTAAGGGCTACGTACTTACAAAATGTTTACTACTCTTTATATATAGAAATTTTGACTTAATTTTATATTAATAGTTTTACGTATTCTTTAATGTTGTTAGTGTTCTTCTGAATAATATTCTATGCTATATATAATCTCTATAGATTCTTACAACTGGCAATGCTATCAGAAATTCAGTTTGTATATCTCTTGACTGTTCTACTGTTTGGAAATTTCATCATTTCAGTTTTGTTTTTAGGCAAGTAACTTTCTTTTGTTTCAAAGGAAATTTTAATAATAAGTAGTGCTCAAAAGTTCTGCAGATCGCAAAATATTAATATTGGCATGCAGATTGCAAATTTTAATAATTTGCTTTTGAAAAGAAAAGAATACATCAAAATTTTGAAAGAATAACAAAAACTAAAACAAAGACTCAAGTAAAAGTTGAGTCATTGTCACAGTCACTTTTTTTTACCAATTTAATTGTTTCATTGTCAGCAACTTCCTAATTGAAATATGGAAGACAAACAACGAAATCTTATTAAAAATAATTTAAATAACCTTATAAGATTAGTCGACTATACAAAATTTCGGAATGGCTGTTTAGAAACTCCCCACTTGCTGACGCATGAAATGTGTAATAATTTGGAAAATGTTGGTGCTATATCCGAAGAACGTTCCTCGGAAGATTTGAAAAATGAACGTCACAAGCGCCTTTGGGAAAAATTAACGCATAGAGGTCCAGACGCATTTCAACAAATAAAAACATTACTTAGTCAACTTAATTACATCGAAGCTTTAAGAATTTTAGATACTTTGCGTAACGATGAAACTCACTTTGTATCCCTATCTTCATATAATAGAGGTAGCAATCCTGAACACAAAGCTGTTAGAGAACCTTTAAATAATATAGAAGATGGTTCTTGCCTGAGTAAAGTAATTGAACAAAGAAAACACATATTGATCATAATGCTAACTTATATATTTATTTGGTTTTATTAAAGGAGGATGATGATGAACTTGTACTTGAAGAATTTAATGATTGGGAAGCAATAGAGAAACCAAAATACAAAGTGATCAATTCTAAAAAATTACATGAAGATGTTAAGGTCGGTAGCTATTCCATGAAATCGAAGCATTGGCGCGGTGTTCTTTTTATGGTGAATATTATTGATTTTCCAGTCAAGGAGTTGAGGCGAAATGGAGCTTTAGAAGATACCAAATCTGTGTTACATCTATTCAAAGCATTGGGATTCAAATTGTTTTCATATACAAATTTGACACAAAAAAGTTTTTTTAGATTGTTAGATACTCTTCTACGCTCTGATTATACGCGTAAAGCAGAATGTTTCGTATTGATACTAACGACTCATGGTAATAGGGATGGTCATATACAAAAAGTTCAATTTCATGACGGCGCCTATGCCAAAGTTAAGGACATTGAAGATCGTTTCGCAAACAATATATGTATTAATTTGCTAAATAAACCAAAAATATTAATATTTCCATTCTGCCGTGGTGAAGCATCTGAAAAAGGTCATATTTCACGCATACAGTCTGAGGGAATTGGCACTTTCGATAAGTATCCAATAAAATCAGATATGATGATTTGTTATGCTTCCATGCCGGGCTTCAGGGCACATCGTGATCGTTACAATGGTTCTTGGTACATACAAATATTTTGTGAATTAATGGCGGAAATGGCTCATGATACTGATTTCGATAGCATAATTAAGAAAATACAACAGCGGGCTGGAGGAATTCTTACTGACAATGGTGATAGGCAGACTGGAAACTTTTACAACGTTGGTTTCAATAAACAGCTTTATTTTAATCCCGGTGTTTGGGAAAGTGAGGAGGATGACAAATTAGCAAATTAGATAATAATTTTTGTTTATTAATCAAACATTTGCATATTATTTGCATTTATTTAAATTTGATAATTGAAA
>JXPL01019072.1:786-13316 GCA_001015235.1 Sphyracephala brevicornis | reverse complement strand
CCCAAGAAATTTAAGAAACGAGCATCTTCCATATGCACCAGATTCAATAACTAACTGGAGCTGATTACGATGCGCGTCAAACCAATCAATTCCAACTTCATCCAGATTAATAGCATAGAAATTGCTGCAATAAATAACAAGAACAATCAACGTTAATCGTTTGGGACAAATGTACATTTGGTAGCGTTGACTTTGTCCACCCGATGTACNGAAACATATTTTGAACCGAAAGAATGTTAAATGCTTGCCATAAGGACTTGCAAAAAATATTAAAAGTGAGTACAATGATTAACATGAATTTTATGGATTCAATTTTATTATTATTTCAAAAATTTTGAGTACATTTTCTTGGCTAACAAATGTAGTTAGTTCCACAGTAAATTTTATTATTTAGAAAATTTTATTATGTAGAAAATTTTATTATTTAGTAAATGTTTCTGTACAATTTTTTTTTCTATGCTTAAAACGTCCTCTGAAAATTTTGAGCATCATTAAATATGTGTTCCGATTCATTGAAACGACGCAGAAGTATAACGAGTTATTTACTAGTGTTACGGGAGTTGATAACTTCTGTGAGTGCTCTAGCTCTACTGCTCATCCATTTTCAACACAAGCCATCAGTAGTATATTCTTGATTATATATATGAGTACAAAGGTATACAGGCAATACAAAGAGCCACTAGGCCTTCGAGTGGGCTGATTCACAAACTCAGACGAACTGATCTAAACTAAATTAATCTATACAATTGATAACTGAATAGTTACGATCACAAGGGATTTTTAATTTTGTTACATTGAATAAGATTTTACACTTAGAACGTGTTAGTCTATAAATATATTGCAAACTTTTTTTAAGTAAACTCTAAACTCTCTTTAGAGTAATTAGTATTTATAAACTTTTATTGGAAATTTCGATTTGAACTTAGATTTTAGTATTTACAATGTACACCGCACTGTTTATATTCTAAGATTCACAATTTAAAACATTCTCATATCAAAATGTTTCTTTATGAACTAAAATCAATTTGTAGTTATGACACAAAGGCTTTAAACTAAAATAAGTTAAAATTAATTACCCAACTTACGTATATTATTACAATAGAACTGAAATTTATAAAACCAACAACTATAAAATTTATTTACAGTAAAGAATGAATATTTTCTTATAAATTTGCTGCAAATTATGCAGAAAAATAGAGCATAAATGAGTTCTAAAAAAACTATTCGCTAAATATATAGATTTAATAATTTTCAGAAATTTATTGGTACAATTAAGTAAATTGCTTGTATAAAAATTATGGAGCCCAGTTGATATTTACAAGTTAAGAGGATTTTTCTGTTTGAAGACAATTTCCAATATGAGCTTTGAAACTTTTAATTTTTCTTGGAACTCCTATAGTTCGTTACTATGTATTTGAGACTCGCTTGAGATCGTCTACGTAATATTCAGTTTCGATTCCTTATTTTTGATTTCACTAAGAAAATGATATTCAAGTGCTACTTAAGCAAATTTTATCTGTACTATATTCTTACATAAGTTCACTTTTTAATCACTCGGTAATGTTTGTACTTAAAATATAGAGTTTAAAGGTGGCTAGAACTATTTTTATTTTTTTTTAGAATTTTTATATGGCACTACTTCTTGAGACCGGTTCGTTGGTAGTGAGTTAAGACTGTGTTTTTATGTTCCAATATAAGTTGCTAAATTATGATTGAGAGTGTTTTACTTTCTCTAGAATTTTTACTTAAAATTTTATGAAAGTTTACTACTCCGAAATGCTTTTTGAGCAAGTGTAACTTTTCTGGAATTAGTTCTTTCAATTCTAAGTAAGAACTCTACTCAGAAATGCTAATTGAGCATGTTTTACTTTTTCTGGAATTTTTATTTCTAATTCTATATAAGTTCACTACTCAAAAAAGGAATTTGAGCAAGTTTAACTTTGTCTGGAAGTATCACTTCCAATCCTCAGTAAGACCTCTATTTAAAGATGCTATATGAGCAAGTTTTACTTTTTCTAGGATTTTTACTTGTAATTCTATTTAAGTTCACTACCCAAAAAAGCAATTTGAGCAAGTTTTATTTTTTCTAGAATTATCACGTCAAATTCTCAGTAGGCACTCTATTATTTGAGCATGTTTTACTTTTTCTATAATTTTTACTTCTAATTCTATATAAGTTCACTACACAAAAAATCAATTTGAGCAAGTTTAATTTTTTCTAGAATTATTACTTCCAATTCTATATAAGTTCACTACTCAAAAAGTAATTTGAGCAAGTTTTATTTTTTTCTAGAATTATCAGTTCCAATTCTAAGTAGGAACTCAACTCAAAAATAATATTTGAGCACGTTTTACTTTTTCTGGAACTGTCACTTCTTATTCTAAGAAAGAACTCTACTCAGAAATGCCAATTGACCAAGTTTTACCTTTTCTTGAATTTTTACTTCTAATTCTATATTAGTTCACTACTCAAAAAATCAATTTGAGCAAGTTTTACTTTTTCTAGAATTTTCACTTCTAATTCTATAAAAGTTTACTACTCAAAAAAGCTATTTGAGCAATTTTTACTTTTTCTAAAATTATCACTTCTAATTGTAAGTAAGAAACTCTATTCAGAAATGTTATATTCAAAGTTTTGACTTTTTTTAGGAATTTCTATTTCACGTTGCTACTTAAAATCGGTGTGGGCTTAAATTGCTCAAATGTAATTAAAAATATAAATTTTTCAAAAAGAGCTGAGCTGTACACCCAACTGCAAAACACACATAGAAAAGTTTTAAATACTTTTCATAATTACAAAATGTTTATAAGCTTCGTCTGTCCGAACACATTTTCACAGTGATACAAAAATCACTCATACGACCCAATGCTTTTTTTTTACATATCTTTTTCATATTTTTTGCTACAACTGCCGCGAACAGTTGTGCCAGTTTTTGGCACTTAATGCAGTTGCAAATGACAATATACGTTTTACATAGTTTATAAATTTTATTTAAACTGAATTTTATTTAAACTGAACTTCATTTAAACTGAATTTCATTTAACGCAATACGCATAGCATTAGTATAGATACGCACAATTTGGTCAACAACATTAAAGCGGTTTTATTAAACACAATTTCTGTTGGTTTCGAGCCATCAAACTACAAACATAAATTGCTTAATTACTGGTAATGACGTAATTAACGTTTGGCCACCTTAACGGTGGTTGCTATTTTGAAACTTACAAACGAATAAATCTGCTATTATTGACCTACTATTAATTAGAATTTTAATTGCATAGTCGTGTAGCCGTATTGGTATATTGGTACATTGGCTGTATTGGTTACTCGGATACTTTGCTACTTGGCTATTTGGCGCTATCAGACACAGCAGCATCCATTTTATGTGCATGGTATGTGCGGTGTAAGTGCGGGGAATGCGCTCGTGTTTTCAGCCAATTTCGTTAAGTTGTCATTACTTAACATGAAATGAGTTTTTTATTGCCGCAAACGTAGAAAAATGAAGAAAAAGAATTTAAAAAATGAAATGGAAAAATTGTAAAAATGTAAGAAATAGAAAAATGTTTAAAACAAAATGTACAAAATATATTTATCTTGAATGTTCTTACAACATACTTGTAAACTTTAAATTAAAACACATAAATTAACGATGCTCTTAAACTGGCATTTAAACGAGTTTATAGTTTCAACGCGTTGTTGCCATTTTTCAGCGGCGCACTGGACTGCACTGTGCTGTAGTGCGCCGTATTAACCGCAGCATCGCCACCACAAAAATGCAGAATTTTTAATATTCCATGTAATTTGTAAAATACCAGCAAAATGGCGGCAAAACTCATAAATTCCTAAATGCATTTGCGAATTGCAAATTGCAGATTGCATTGACTGACTGAGCGCCTTGCTACGCGTACATTTTAGGTAAATGAAAATACACAGCGTTCATTTTCGCTAAATTATTTCCTCCGTTTGGTAGGGCGCTCCTCCGTTCTTTGCCAGCACACAGCATACAGTATACAGCATATTGCAGGCCTATGCACCCTGTGTAAGCAGCAACCAGCAACCAACCTCATAAAACCAATTTAAATATGACCTAAATAAGTGCAGTTCGTTCGCATTTGCTGCCAGCCGTTGTGCTGCAGCAAAGAATTTCATCTCCGCTGCTCTTAAATACGATTTGTTTTATCATTTCGATTAACAAAACGTAAAATTAATAAATATAAAAATAATAAATAATTTCGCAAATATGCGCATACAAAATTTTGTTACTATTTTTATGACATTTTTGCCATTATTATTCTGAAAATGTTTTCAATAAAACAATTAAACACTCGCAACTCAGCTGCTGTTAAATTATCTATTTATTATTCATTTAATAAATAAGTACTTTCATCAGTAAATGCATGGCATTTAAATTGTAAATTGCATGAAATTGATATTTCATCATGTTTTTTTTAAAATAATTTGAAATTGAATTGTTGTATGGCAGCGAAATGCATCATACATTTTTGTATCTTTTTTTGTATATTTTTTGCGCCAGCAATTTCGCATGCCATCTATTTGCTGGCGTAGCGCATTCTACGCGGCATCCGAAGTTTTGATTACGTTCTTTTTTTGGGTCAATTTAGAGTGGCAGCTTGGCATATTCATGCAGGCGCGTATTTAAGTGGTTCACAATTATATTTGATTGATAATTGAAAACTGACAACTGAAAACCTTGCGCCGCAATATCTGGCGAAGGGCAATATCTGTACAATTTTGAAAAGTATTTGATTTATACTTGTTTATTTCCTCTAAGGGTCAGTACTGCAGTAGGGTTGTGCATTCTGCATGCTACTCGTTAATATTACACATTGAAGCATTGAAAAATTGATGCAACTTACGTTGTAACGTTACTTTTTCAATTAAACAAATTGCAGTGCTTGCAGCATACCTCATACATAATTTCAATGCAGCACTCTTTACCACTGAGAGGGTTACTCGTGCAAGTATTTCGTAGTAATTTAAACGAGCAAAAAACATTATGGAAATGTAACGATATTTTCGACCATGGTATACCCGCCGGATGTGCTGCATCTACCAAAAAAAAATTATTGTTTTTGTTCGTACAGTGAAGGAAACATGATTTCCTCTTATTTTAAAAGCATGCACAGGATCTGTCACAAAATGCAATTTATATGTTTCTGGAACACTGCAGCAAAAATTATTTAATTTTAATTTAAAATCAGTCGTTACCGGCTCTAGCACAAAAAAAGGTTTTTCTCTTTCGACAATAAGGGAAATATTATTCACTTTTATTTCGAAATCCCACTATACGGGATTCTTTTACTTTTTTAAGTAAAGAAAAATTTATATCTTCTTATTTTAAAATTGGACTGCATAAGATTATTTTGCAATTTCAAAGGAAACACGATTTTTTTGTATATAAAAATTGTACTGCACAAGACTATTTTTCGATTTGCAAAGAAACACGAATTGCTTTTATTTAAAAATCGTGCTGTACGGGATTATTTTTCGATTTCAAAGGAAACACTATTTCCTTTTATTTTAAAATCAGGCTTACTTATTGGCTATATCAGGTCTAGCACAAAAAATTATTTTTTTTCTTCTCATTCGACAATAAGGGAAACTTAATTTCTTTATACTTAAAAATTGGGCTTTACAGAACTATTTTTCGCCAGTAATGGATATATGATTTCTTTTTACTTTAAAAACAGCTGTAGCGCTACGTGTTGCTGTAGCTCAGTCTGTTTAAATCGAAGAGAAATAAAAGAGAAAACACAGATTTCGAATATGTTGAATTTCACAATCATATGTTATATATTGAACATTCCATAGTGCTGCTACTAAGCACATAAGTGTCGCTTTAAAGCACTTTCTAGTATTTGAAAAATAATAATGTTACTGTTGTGATATTCATAAAATTCAACAAACACGCGTGTTTTCGAATGTTTTCAAAGCAATCGGTGAAGAACTTTTGCAGATTTCAGATTAGTAACAAATGAACATTTACATTTGTATTTATATAGATTAGAATTAATTGCTAGATGAACAGAGTCATTCAGCAAAAAAAAAAAATTATTTATTTTCAAACAGTAAAGCAAATATAATTTCTAATAACTTTAAACTTAGCATACAACTCTATTGAATTCTTTCCTAGACACGCCTTAACTAGCGAGTAATGTTTTGTTTGTTGTTAATTACGAAAAGTTAGTGGTTCGCGTACTGAACTAACACGCGCAAGGTTCGTGGTTCAATACCCGTGGCGGTCACATCTCCCATAGCGCTGGCAATGCTAGCAAGATTAATAACTTCCAAAGAAACTTTCTAATATTTAGTCGTTCGGAGTCGACTATAAATAGTAGTCCCCAATATCCTTGCTTAGTATACATANAACACGCGCAAGGTTCGTGGTTCAATACCCGTGGCGGTCACATCTCCCATAGCGCTGGCAATGCTAGCAAGATTAATAACTTCCAAAGAAACTTTCTAATATTTAGTCGTTCGGAGTCGACTATAAATAGTAGTCCCCAATATCCTTGCTTAGTATACATAGGTAGTGGTAGAGAGACCCATACTTCTATACTGGAGTGAAAAAGGAGTGGGGAAAAACCGCAGTTATTTCTGTTGTATTCAATGCCCACGACAGTTGCTTGCTGTTTTTGCTGCAGTTATTGAAACTGAGGAAGTACATTTTGTATCCTGTCTGTATAAAAATCTGCGATCAAATGATATTTGAATGTTTCTGTGCCCCTAACCCACAGTAGCTTTTATTACTCCACAACAGCACTTATTATAGAGGGCGTCAATTTTTTTTTCTTAACTCAAATCTTAGACCTCAAAGTTTTGTCAAATTATTTAATATACGAGTATCCTACATGAAAAGTTGATACGTTGAATTATTAAGTTCCGGTTGAATTTGATGGCTACGAATTTCAGCAAACATAAAATTTCCGAAATTTGTTTTTCCGTACTGCGGCCACCTTTCGCATTAGTCTGGCAAACATTCGAAATCAAAAAAATAGCTGCGGAAAACCTTTCACTCGTCACTCGTCCTACGGCAACGGAAATTAAAACTGCAGGTCCATTCATTTCCTCTATAAAAATTTAACTCGTACAACACAATTATAGACGAAGGGCTGGTCACCGACTTAATGTGGTGTAACTTGAAGGGGGCCAAAAAGCTGCAAAAAGTGTGAAATAGTTTTGTATCTTGTACGTGGCATTTTTTCAGACAGCACAATCTTTATACTCAACTCAACTTTTATTTTTTGTAAATTATTTTTATGTGAGATGCCATGACTTAGTCAGTTGATGCGCGGAATCTTTGAGTGCTAGCTGACTTGGAGTACATAAAAACGTATACTAAAAACCATAAAAGCCTTTTTCATTTAATATTGTGCTCGGTCATAAAATTTAAGTGTTTCAGCCAATATATTGAAGCGTTAGTCGTATTAAAAACTGAATTTCAATGCATTACAAACATTTTAGTTTCAAAATTGTAGCATAAACGTATAAAAATGAAATTGTCCATGAACGCCTGATTTCCATGGAATCAATATGAAATTCTCGTACATGATGTAGTCTTTAATAATGAAAATTTTATTTTATGCGCACATAATGCAGAAGGCAAGACAAGTGTTCCTTGTACATGAATAACGAGTAATGCAAAATGTTAAAATCAGCTGCATATTTACTTCATATTGAATTCTCTAACGCTCTTATGACACCAATTAAAATTTTAAATTTTTAATAACTTTCAGCCTGGTAATCCTAGAATTATGCATAATTAGTTTAGACCAAATTTAAAACTTTTTAGTTTCTATTCTCGAAAGTTTTGCATGTTTGGTTAAAGTACACCAATTTTCAAAGTTTGAAGTACAACGAATGGTTGGCTGTATTGTTGAGTTGATGAAGGATTTATTCATTTTGTTCATAAACTGAAAACTCAACACATGCTAAGCTGCTTTGCACTACTTTTATTTAGGGTTTTGCAGGGGTGAGCTCTATTTTGTGGAATTAACAATTGCGAGCTATTCGTATGTCTTATGACTACAGTACACCTAATCTACTTATTATTAGTTGATGCTTATATTAAAATAAATGTCCCATACATATTATTCTTATAAAGTACCTTATATTAGAAAAATTTTTGCAATATATCTTTGTTAACCTTATTAAAAAAACATAGATCGCAAGTCGCCATATACAATGGTAACGATGACTACTTTCAGCAACATTTTTAACAATTTTAAGTAAAATTTTTTTTATAATAACTAGTTTTACCCCCATATCATAATGGGCCGATTGGCCTAAGTATGCTGGGTAACTAACTAGAGGCCACCCTAGCCAGTTGAACCCCCATGCGCTGATGTGGCTCAGTCAGGTTAAAAGCAAAAGAAAGAACAGATAAAGCCCACATTTCTAATATGTTTAATTTCACAATCTTATATATCTTAAATATTCCATAGTGCTGCTACTAAATACATAAATGCTACTTCATAGCACTTTCTAGTATTTTGACGGTTTTCCAAATGTTTTTTTAATATTCTTAAATTTTGCCAAATACCTTCCTACCGTAATTATCTACATTTAAAAAATAACCAACTAAATTGGTTCAAAATTACAGACAGCAGAGGGAAACAGACGCTTTTTGCCGTTTTGTTTTATATATATAGAAGAATTAAAAAATAAAAAATAAAATTAAAAAATAAATTCTATAATTCATAAATTGCTCTATAGTAATGTCATTAATTATATTCTGGAACGTAGTACATATGGGCGCCATTTTTCTTGTAAGAACCCAGTTAACCAAGCAGTATATATGTATATTGGTTCTATCTTTTCAGTGTCTAATAAAACTAAAATCAACATTTTCATTGTTGTTTTTATCGAATATAAACAAATCTTTGCGGAATAACCTATAATTAATTTTTAGTATTATTCCCCAGAGAAACAAGGAGCCTTAACTAAATTCAAATCTAAACTTATTTAGTGCGCAATTTTTGACTTAGTATGAAATCATTCCGGCAATTCGCAATTCGCACTTCATCATTCGCATTTCATCTTTAACTTTTCTTCGCCATATGTTTGCTGACCGTCGCCTTTGTCTACTGCTTTTGTTGCTCAATAATACAATAACTTATGAGTTCTAGTAAATTTTGAATTTTAATTTACGGCTTGAGTCTTCGCCTTACAGTCACCATTTTTTTTTTGTAATTTAATACAAATTAGAAAATAAATAAAAGCTAAACAGAAAATGGAAAATTATCGAAAAGGAATTGTACGAGTACTTCATAGAAATTTACGGTTTAGTTCCAGCATATTTAAATAATTATAATTTTCTTCGCATTTCGAATTCATTAGAGAATATACGAGAAAATAAAAACAATAATTATGAAAATAAAAAATTCTAACTAACAAATTAAAAAAAAAATAAGAACGAAGTGCAACCAGTACCACACTATTACAATTTTTTTATAGTTCTAGTCTAGTAAAATTATTTTTCTGAGCATTTCGAATTGTTCTGGAAAATATAAAATAATAGCAAAATGTAAATTGAAAAATATATCAGGAAAAACGCTGTAAACTGTATTGATAGTAAAATAATGAAGTGCAATTTCTCGAATCTGCCAATTTCCCCAAGCTTCGCTTTGCTCTCAGGGTCTTTACATTTCTAATATTGTCAATGTAGAGTTGTTGTTATTTTGCAATTTTTTCTGATCATTTCGTCCATTTATTTGTTTGTATACCTCGCTTATCAGTATTGATTCTTTTTAAATGTAAAATCGACAGAATACACAGGCAACGATGTCGGTTTTTAACGACTAAAAAAATAACTGGCTCTACATTCACTCTTCCTTCGGAACTATCCAAAACTTTTTTTCGTTTGTCTGCGACAGTTATGACAAATTTTCAGTAGTCGCAGGTTTTCGTATCTAAATTTTATATATGCTGGAATTATATTAAAATCTTTTATACCAATTTTTTTCGGTGACCCATCAAAAAGGCATATCGTCTATCCCGCTTGACCGGTCAAATTAAATACATATTTTAAATTGTTTTTTTTAGAGGCGGACAACTTTAAATTGAATTAAAATACAGGAAAATGTTTTTAAAAATAATTTTTTGACATTAATCTTTGAATATAATTTCGGGCATGTGACCGCGACTGGCACGTACAAAGCGTAATCTGCAGGTTCAATATATACACAGTCTTCTCTTTAAATTAGGCTGCATTTCTCAATAACTCTGCGCATGTTGTCTTCCAAGTGCTCAATTATTACAATTTCGCTATAAACAAGCGACTTTACATATTCCCAAAGAAAATAATCGAATGGCGTCAAATCGCACGAACGAGTTGGCCAGTTCACAGGTCCATTTCGTGAATTTAATCGTTCGTCAAATGCTTTATTCAGTACATTAACTATATAGCGCTTTGTGTGGTATGTGACGCCGTTTTGCTGAAACCACATGTCTGCAATATTATTGCCTTCCAATTGAGGTACGAAAAAATGAGCAGTCATGTGTCTGTATCGCTCAACGTTGATTGTAACGTTCTGACCATTATCATTTTTGAAGACATATGGACCAATGATTCCACCGGCCCATACAGCGTACCAAACGGTGACTTTCTCAGGTTGTAATGGAGTTTCGAGAATGGCTTGTGACTTATCATCGCACCAAATACAGCAATTCGTTTTATTGACCTAGCCATTAATTCAAAAGTGTGCTTCATCAGAGAACAAAATCAATGTTTTTGAAAATAAATAATTGAACCATGTTTTTCAAAATAATTTTAAACGACAAAACTACCGAGAAATGTCAAATCGTCTGTCACAGAAAAGTGTTGCCAAGTGTCCGCCTCTAAAAAAAACACCCTTTACAAGTAAAACGATTTGAGCCGTGGTTAAGCTTTTGCTGGCAATTCCTGTTTTCTATATTCTACAACATCTACCATATTTTAGGCCTTATATATTATATCTTAACCTAAAGTTTGGACTTAAAAGTCTTTCCAAAATATTTAAAACTAAATAATTATGGATAGTTGCGTTAGATCATTGAGTTTGAAATCGAATGATATATTCGATATACAACTGATATCCCGCATAGCGCTTTAGAAAGTGTGTCAAATGTTTTCTTTTCTCCACATAAATTCCTTGCTACAAGTGCACACTTTTTTTCTTCACTCGTGTAAAGTTTTAACCACACATGTACAGTTTTCTCCAAATGCATACTTTGATCCATGTATCCACTTTATTCCATGTGTACACTTTTCTCCAAACATACACTTTTCGCCACGCGTACACTTTTATCCTATTTTACAATTTTTTCCAAGCATACACTTCATTTGACGCGCACACTTTTCTCCAATTCTGCGTTTTTCTCCACTTGTACACTTTTCTCCACTAGCATATTTCACTCTTTATGCTCACTTATCTCCACAAGCACATTTTTCTCCACGTGCACACTGTTCTCCACGCGTACACTTTTCTCCACCTGTACAGCTTCATCAATGTGTACACTTTACTCTACTTACATAACTTGCTCCACGTGTGCACCTTTCTCCACATGTACTTCTTCCTCCACATGCCCACTTTTTATTTCCTTATGCCTATTTGGATATTGTGCAAGCAAACTAATTTGAAGTGCTCGATAGACCAAATACGGATTTTGCGGATTTGCAGCAATGAAAGACTGAAACCCCAGTGCCGTGCTCGTTGTCCACGCATCATTTGCTATCTCCACTCGTTCGGCATTAATTCCATGCTTATGCTGACTGCGGCCAAGTACGAATTCGTTAGTCAGCGAGTCGTTTGTTGGCTTAAACCAAACTCGCTTGATTCTTATTGGGTGCGTTTAGCAATCTAAATATTCAACGTTGCGAATTTGATTCGAAACGATGACTTTTGAATTTGATTTCCAAACTCGTTTCAGCAATACTCGTTAAACACACAAAAATCCAAAAAAAACATTTTTTGTTTTTGAAACAACGAAAAAATTAATTTAAAATAAAAAACAAAACATTTTTTTGTTAAATTATTCTTGACTGCTTGCCTAGCTTTTGCAGTTTTTTATTTTTGTTTGATTTGTCGTTGCAACGTTTTTAGAATTATTAATGACTACAAGTACGAGTTGTTGTTGTTGTGTTATAACATTTATTGCTGTTTAGTGTGACGTGTTGTTGTTGTCTATTAAGTTTATTTGGGGGCACTATTACAAGGTTTTTGTTTTCTTACTTTTAATAATATTTTTATATGCATTTTACGTGAACATTCAATTCCACTCGTTTCATTTCAATTCAATTCAACTCAATTTGAGCCCATTTAATTGTTTTTTATTATGTTTTATTTTATTTTATTTATTTTATTTATTTTGTACAATTTTAATAAATTTTTATTATTTTCATTACGAATTTATATAAATATGTTGTTTTCTAAAAAATATTTTCTATATTTTTTACTGTTGATAAGCAAATTACGAGTATTGCTGCTGGTGTTACTGCTTATGTTGCTGTTGCTGGCTCATCAAATTG
>JXPL01018860.1:0-16641 GCA_001015235.1 Sphyracephala brevicornis | reverse complement strand
AAGCATTTCACTGCTTTCCACATCATTCCAGCTTCTGAGCTTATCTCGTTGATGGTACGTCTGTAAGCTATTCTTGGTTTACCCTAGGATACTATAAAACCTTACGGAGATTTCTACTGAATGGGTTTCTGTTCGATCCACTTTTCTTTTCCAATTTAATATCATTTGCGATTGGAAGTTCTTCACATCGTTAAAAAAGATTTTCGTTGCTGATTTCTTTTGGCCACCAGATCTTTACGATCCGTTTTAGGCAAAATATAAACAAAGATTATATGAATGTATGTAAGTATATAATGTCTCTCACATTCGTATGAAAGCATAGATTTTACGTGTGACTGGAAGATTCGTAGGTTGCTGTTGTCGCTAATGATAGACGAGCTCCAGATTGTTTTCAGCTAAGCGAAAGTTCCTATTGCTTTAGCGTTTCTGCATGTAGAATATCGTCTTCGACTATACCTTCCATAGAGACTAAACTAGGCTGTCAAGGTATTTGAAAGTGGTTAGTTGTGATAAAATATTTAATAATTTGAAATTTTTTGAATTTTTTAAATTTGTTTTTAAAAACAAAATTTTTGTATTTTTTCGATTTACACAAACGAATTGTATCCACGAAAATACTGTACTTATGTCGTTGTCTTGTTTTGAATTTGTATGGGATTCGGACTATGTTGCTTGCCACATTTAAAAAAAAAAAATATGTACTGTAAGGACTTTGGCTTTTTCGGTTTTTTTTAATTAACCTTAGTAAATAATTTAACGCTGTGTTTACAAGTATTTAGTCTTACAAGTGACTAACAATATATTACAATATACATATGTAAGTATGTACAAATGTATATTAACGTATACATAACTACATTCTGTGTATGCATGTAAGTTTTGTTGCATTTCCGCAAATTCTTATAATAAATTTCGAATCTTTGCTAATTAATTAATCTGCAAATTATTTAAATTTTTTTTTACTATTCTTTTTTTTTGATATAGTTTAAATAATAAATTTAAATAACTATTAGTTGTGTTTGACGTGATGGCTGTTTTGGTAAGTTTTTATGCAAACACATATACACATGTATATACAAAATACTCAAAATACTTCAAAACACCTACAATACAAACACACTCGAACTATTTACAATACATATGTATGTAAATTGTGTAAAAATATATTAAAAAATTACTAAATCACTCATACGCCTAACAAACGCATTATAACAATATTCTACTATTAAAATATAAACTAAAAGTTTTAATATAAACGTCGTTATTTAATTTTTACTAAAATAATTTGCACTGCATAATTTCGCATAAAATTAACAGTTTTAAAGGCAGCAGTCGATATTTACATATGTATGTATGTAGTACATAATAAATGCTTTCAGTATTGCAAATTTATATGTAAAAAAATGTATAGTATATAAATCCAAATGAGATGCAAATACATTGCATATGCAGTTAATTTTACATGCATTTCTGTCTGCATATGCAGAAATTATAAATGCTCAACGTTGATTGGTTTGCTATTTACATACATATGTATAATTTTTTACTAATGAAAAGTGGGAGGTGTATTATCGTGTATCTACAATGCAATGAGCTACATTTTAATACCACAAACTCAGTTAATTCAAAACTTGAAAGTGCATCTTAAGGATTTGCTATGAGAAATTTTAAGAGAAAAATTTAAAATTTATATATTTTGTATTGTAATCAGTCTACTTAAGTTTTATAAGAAACTTTGTACTGGCAATAACTCTTCAAAAATCGTACATTAAGCATATTATTTAAACATTTCAAGGGTACAAAAATAGAAATGTATTGGCCACATACTTAGGCAACTACAAAATTACATAGCAAGTCTTCGTCCTTCGAAATCTGCGCATTTAGCAAATTAAACACACAAAGGTACTGAAAAAAATTATAGTGTTAAAATATATATTATTTCTCGTGGAGTTCTTTTCTTTTTATATTGTTCATTTGTTTTTATATTGTTGTTGGATCTCAGATGCAGGTTAGCTTTTGATGGAGCCACTTGTCTAGTCTTAATACAAAAAAATGAAAATTCGACATTTCTCAAAATCGTTCCATTTTTATGTACATTATAGCATTTTCTAATTGGGACATTACAATTTTAAGTTGTAGTGTGAACGCACTCTTAAATTTTTTTATGACATGAGGTTAACATTTTAATCACGATGAACAAACAATATTTGGAAATCGGGCTCTGCTAGAATTTGAAGATCAAATTAACTCAAGAACAGAAGCCTCTTGCTCGTTTGAAGCGCCGAAACTTGTCCGATTGTGCTCTGCTGAAGTTTGTAGAAAATCCTGAATTTCATTGAAATATTATCTTCAGCGTTGAAGTTCATTTATGTCTAAATGGCTATCAGAAAGCAAAATATGCATTATTGGACAGCCACCAACCTACATGTACTTTAAGAGACTACATTACAATTACAAAGAGAGACNCAAATTAACTCAAGAACAGAAGCCTCTTGCTCGTTTGAAGCGCCGAAACTTGTCCGATTGTGCTCTGCTGAAGTTTGTAGAAAATCCTGAATTTCATTGAAATATTATCTTCAGCGTTGAAGTTCATTTATGTCTAAATGGCTATCAGAAAGCAAAATATGCATTATTGGACAGCCACCAACCTACATGTACTTTAAGAGACTACATTACAATTACAAAGAGAGACCGTGTGGTGTGCATTTCATGCAGGAGTTGTGATAGGACCATATTTTTTCGTCGTAGAAAATGATCGCCGTATTACGGTCAATGGAGTTCTCTATTGTGCCATGTTGGAAGACTATTTTATGGCAGAATAAGATGCACTTGACAACAGAAGTGTATGGTTGCAACAAGATGGTGCCAAATGCCATACAGCTGTTCAAACAATTGATCTATTGTTATGTCCTTATTGAAAAGCCCTAAATCAAAATTAGTTTAAAAAAAATGTTTAGTTGAAAAAGAACTCCGGCATGTGCATTACTGAACATTTTTAATAAAACTTTTTGTGTTTCTAGTTATGTATTTTGAAAATTTATAGATTTTCATTTCCGCTGCTCTTGTGATAGTATAATATTCCTGCAATGTGTTCGTGCGGAAAAATCCATTTAGCTACAAAACTACGCCGTCTGACTGTGCAATTGCTCATTATACATGCAATGCAGCTCGTGTTTGTATTTTTTTTTATAAAATTATTTTCAAGTATCCAGGAAACATACACTGATGTCGCATCAAACACTAAACTACAGCTACATTGGTTTTGAAATTTAAAATATAATAGCCGTGAGATTGCAAAGTTCAATTTCAACACAAAAATTGTATCTAATAGATACTTTGCTCAAGAGCTTGTCGTGCTGTGATGTACTCGTAGGCATCTATTGTTAAACCACAACATACAGGCACAATTCGAAAGGAACATCAATTTAGCGAGCAAATAAAATATGTGACATTGTAGTATTCCATGTGCATCCGATTGCGCTAGTTCCACCAAAACTATTCAAATATTTTATCTGCGCAGCAAGTAAATAAAGTGCTTACAAAATATAATCTTTTATTAAGTCGCAACAATTTAATAATAAATGTTTAAATAAGAACATGTCAGGCGTTCCAAATAATAAAGATTTGCATATTTCTGTATTCAATTGAGTTATTATTCAATTTATTTTTTTATTCAATTTATTGTCGGTGGCAGCCTTTCCACTGAACAAACTATTATTTCGCTAAATTGTTTATGAGAAGACTTATCTGCTTTTGTATTCTGTTCTTAAGTAAATGTAACAAAATACGTGAAAAAAAAATTAATTTAAAATATAACAGTTTGTTGTGTTGGTGCCACTGCACTTCAAGTAGTTGCTGATGTGGCATGATTACTACAAGTGCATACATATCTATTTACATATATACCTAGATACATATGTGCAAATGCACATACCTAACTACTTTAGTAAAGAATTGCATAACAATAAATCTATTGTACAACAATAATTTCAGCCTACGCACAACTTTTTTGTTTTTGCAACATAACTTCGGGCTTGCCTTAGTAATTATCCCATTAACTAGATTTATTAACTGCCACAACAATTTAAAGCAGTTTAATCTCTAAACCACGTTTGTAGATCTTTTTGGCTATAAAACTACAATGCTCTTTTGCCAGCAAATATTATTATTATTAAATGTCAATTTATTTCGCTTTTGGTTTACGAAAATTTGAATTTACCAGTTTTGCAACCTTCAATGACAAAATCGTATCTTAAACACTATTATTAAATGCGCATTTTTTATATATTTTTTCTTTTTTGTATCTTGTATCGACTGATGCAGTTTTTTATTGCATAATAACTATCAATATAATAAAAAGATAAAACTAAATCATTATTGTATTATTTTGTAACGCAGCAATAAACATATTTTTTGCTTAATCCTTACAAAACTTTCAATGCAGTTCAGTTTCGTATGCGCTTAACCCTTTATTTCTTGCTACTTCTAGAAATTTCGTTAAACAATTTCTTCAGTCGAGTTAGTAAAACCCCCGAAAAAATGTGTAATATCCATACCAGTTGCATTCCTGATATCGGTTTGCAATAGATCGCTTTTCACACCTTAAAGTACGCTTGCTTGTTTTCTATAAAAAGCAACAATTGTCTAAAACAGCGACAAAGTTTCATTATAAAAAGTAACAAGAAAAAGTCAGGCGCCTAGTATAGGTACAAAATTTCAATTTAAAATGCGACAACAAATTTGCGCACCGAAAACATGCACAAAACGCATTGCAAGCGCAAGTAAAAAATAATCAGAGACCGAGATTAGACATAAAGACATTTTAATGTAATAACAAATAATAACCGAGAACATGTACAAAACTCAATGCCAGCATAAGCACAACTCCCACGGCAAACGGTTCTACGTACCGGAGGGACCTTGGACGCCAACTATTTTTGGGCGCCAGGCCAAGGATTGCTACACCGAAGGAAGAGTTAGCTTTGTTTTCGCTAGAACATCAGCAACTGCAACAGCAGCAATCAAAAAACAGAGCTAGCTCAATCTTCGCTACAACACCAACGACAAAATCAGGATTAGAGAATAGAAAAAAAATTTTAATATAAAAAGCGAAAACGAGTTTGCAAACCGAGAACACGCACAAAACTCATTGCAAGCGTATGTAATAATAAAATCAAGGACCGTGAATATGCAAAAAATGTCATTGTAAAAAGCAACAACAAATTTGCGAAACGAGTACATGCACAAAACTCATTGCCAGCATAGGCAACAATAAAATCGGTGCACTCCCACGGCAATCGGTTCTACGTACCGGAGGGACCCCGGAAGCCAACAATTGTTGGACGCCTGGTCAAGTGTTGCCCCACCGAAGAAGGAGTTGGCTGTTTTCGCTAGAATATCAGTAACTGCAACCGCAGCGATTGCAACAGCAGCAATTAAAAACAAAGCTAGCTCAATCTTCGCTACAACAACAACAAAATCAGCGACAGAGAAAAAAATTTCATTGTAAAAAGTAATAACAAATTTGCGAACCGAGAACATGTATAAAACTTATTGCAAGCGTAAGCAACAAAAAAATCAGAGACAGAGAATAGACACAAAATTTCAATATATAAAGCAACAACAAATTTGCCAAGAAAATTTCCAAAAAAAAAGGGTCCGACAGTATGCCAAAAATTCTCTTTTAAAAAGCCACAACAAATTTTCGGACCGAAAGCATGCAAAAATTTTAATGTAAAAAACTAAAACAAAATTTGAAACGGAGAAAAAGTTTTCATCAAGCGCCATCGCAGTTATTGCGGACTAACGCAAGTCGCAATAATGTGCGCGCAAACCGATCTCTGGTGTCTTCTTATTGTATTAGCCTTAAATATTGTTGAATGTCCTAGCTGACAGTTTGCAATAAAACCTATTTAAAAAAAAACGTCTTTGTAATTAGCCAAATGCGATATATGCCAGTAATGGCGCTGTTTGTTGCCTGTTTCCTTATAATGTCCTTGTCGTGCTGTACAATCAATGCCGAATCTATTTTCAGTTAAGCTGCTGTGAAATTTAGCATTCATACATAAATTCATAAAAATAAACACCGACATTGGATTTATTTCAATTGAAACGCAGAAATTAGACATTAATTAGAAAGAATGCAAAGCGGTTTGTTGAGAAAACCGTAAGACTTAGAGTTCACAGTGAGATTGGCACCCGTGAACTTTGAGATGGCACGCAGTTTTCTAAAATGTATCTTTGTTGAAATGACTGGCATGTGATGCTGTTAGAATATCTTGTTAAGAATCATGTTCTTTTTTTTCTGATATGACCCATTCTGGATCCTTAACGGCAAAGTTTGTATACATAAATTGCATTTGAAAATATTACTAATTTTAAATAAATTTTAAATTGTTAACAGAATGAGCAAAAAATTAAAAATCTTATGAAAGTAAAATTCAAAAACTGTATAAAAAAATTAATTAAAAATTAAATGCAATTCAAAATTGTAATGTATATCACATATTTTTATAAACTATTTGAAATTAATTTATAAATATATAGTTTATTCCCACAGCATTTGCATTGTGGAATTAAAAACGTGTTAATATTGCATTGCTTAGTATTTGAATTCATTGAACTACAAAAAAAGATACAAAGCAATACAATTGATTGCATAATAACTTAACAGATGTCAGCTGTACGAATATTTTTTCCCTTATCCACTCCTAACAATAATTCCCATTTATACTTGTATTCGTCTATAACTAAACCGAAGCCCACATAAGTTTTCACGTATTTGTACAATAATAATTTATGGCTTCGTTGAAGAAATATTCATTCAAATTATTCTGGACTCAATGAACTTTTTGCTAATTCATGCCACTACAAATCCAATTCGTACGTCTCAAAACGGTGCAGTTTGTTTCTTCAATTGCCTTAACAAATCGTTATAAAATAGGAATTACTGTCCATAAATCTTTGTCAGAAAACTGTCACAATATCACCTATACATGCCTAGGGGAATGCAATACTTACCAGTTCGCCAGTTTGTCAGTTTGCCAGTTTATAGACAATAGTTTTCTAAAAGTCAATGTTACCTTCTGTGAGCAATTTTGTTTGCATAGAAAGTCTGAATTCGTCTGTCCACTTGTCTGTCTCTGTCGTGCTGTGTACGTAATCATTCCATACGATTTTCCATTGAAGATAAGGTTTGAAATACTTAGTTCGATACTTCACTTTCAAAGAAACTTCGTTTTGTGCAATATTTGAAACATGAGTGAGGGAGGATTGATTGATAAGTGTCGATTGGACAGTATTATAGAGAGAGAGAGAGAGAAAGGAAAAAAAAAAGGAAAACTACATATAACCTATTTGACAACTAAACATGATTTTACATGTTTATGGGAACTAATTTATATATAATGCATATACAATATATTTTCTAAGAGATTAACATCATATTCACATATGTATAGCAATCTTCATCTGCTGAACTGCTTATTAAAGCAACTGTTTTAACAGTTTCGACAGTTAGTCGTGCGAAATTTTGGATTCACTTCGATTCTGTGTTAATGACCGCCTATATATCCAGCGATTCCCAATTGCAGCTTAAAAGTAATAAAGTAATAAATACTAAGTTCAGGTTAGGTAGACACGGCTGACGGTGTTAGACCAAGCAGTGGCTCCCTATGAAACCGTTGAATCTTCTACTAAGACCAAAACTTTCAAGATTTGTTCGAAATTTATTAGTTTGCTGCAGTTGCTCTCGGCATATTTCAGCAGATACTATTTGCATGCATTCTTCCGAGTTTCAAGTGTTCAATTCTGCCTAAAACAGCACAATTGCACTGAAAACATAGCACAGTTTATTTCTACTAATCAGTCTCTACAGTTGCTGCAACATTTTTTTAAAAATATATCAAGTCTAAATGCATGTCAGTCAATTAATCATAAGGACACAGTGATGACTACCACAAGTGTCGTTCCCTACCACGGTAATCGGTTCTACGTAGCGGAACGAGCCTGACAGCCAACAATTGTAGGACGCCCGGTCAAGGACTGCCACACCGAAGAAAGAATTGGCTCTATTTTCGCAAGAACATCAGCAACTGCTACCGCAGCAATTGCAACAGCAGCAATCAAAAACAGAGCTATCTCAATCTTCGCTACAACAGCAACAACAAGTGTCGTTTTCTATCATGGCAATCGGTTCTACGTACCGGAGAGATCCCCATCAGCCAACAATTGTTGGACGGAGAATTGAATTGAGAACTGTTCTTTTTTTTACTGAACAATATACGTTATGTGTGGCCGTCGTAGCGTAGTGGTTAGTGTACTGAAATAACACTCAGAAGGTTCGTGGTTCAATATCCGCGGCGTTCATATCTTGCCTAGCACTGGCAATACTAGCAACATTAATAATTGCCAAAGAAACTCTCTAATATTCAGTCGTTCGGAGTCGACTATAAATAGTAGGTCCTTATTACCCTTGTTCAGTACACAATGGTTTTGGTAGTGAGCCCTACACTCCTGTACTGGAGTATAAAAAAACAAAAAAAAAATACATTCTGTTCACATTCCATCGAGACTCTTTCACTATAGTTTCTCTACTATTGATTTACTAATGAAAGCGATTTACGAACAAATTTTGCGCTGACGCTGACACTTATCTAGTTTATACGACACTTTAATTCGACTTGATTCGCAACGACTTTGTTGCATACACAGGTGTAAATGCATACTTAAATCGAAAGGACACTGTCAACTGTTTCGCCACAAATCATATTTTTAACACGATTTAAGCATTCTGCACCGCTTTAAGTGACCGTATAAACACTTTCACTGACTTCTGGTTTAATTCGTTTCACTGTTGGAATAATTCAATATATATGAAGTTTCACGAATTGAAGTTATTATAATTTTTTATTTATTTTATTTTTTTAATACATATTCATTCTAATTTGTGAGTATATATGTTTAGGGCTCTCCAACACTGCACTGAACATTTCAGTTATTATCATTTATCAAGTGATTAGTTGCCAACCCGTTGGTAAACGTCTGCATATACAAGTTTTTCATATATTTTTTTTAGTGCTTAATAACAGTCATTAGAAGACAATTATATTAGTAATAAAAAAATGTTTTATAGAATTTTCAACACCTCATCGTATTGTTGCCACCCAAGACGACTATGCTACGCGTAGTTCGCAAAAAAAAAAAAAAAAATTTCTTTTAAATTAAAAACAATATCTCGTATGCAATGCAAGTATAATTTCGCCATATAAATGCAATTAATAAATAATTATTGCATTTTAAAACTAATAAATTTGATGCACATAACAGTGTCCCAACGACGACACTGACGTCGCCATCAATGTTGTTGACACTCTATCATTGCATATGCCGCTCCTATTTTAATAACGCTGAATCAGTGACTTTCAATAAGCACTAACGTTATTATTTGTTAGGACTCGCGCGTATCGTTTCAATATATCGTATTGCTGATTATGATCATCATCACCGTCACCACGATCATCATTATTGGGCTGGCCAAGCAGCAAACTAATGTTGTTTTGTTTGTTGTTTACATGTCTCGTGCTGCAACTGTTGCTGCCGGTTTTGTTAGTGATACTGCTGGTTATTGTTATTGTTGTTGTTGTTGTTTCTGCTGTTGTTGTCGTTTAGTTGTTGTTTTTTGTTGTAATCTGCAATGTTCTTCTGTCGAAAGTTTTGGTACGAGGCTTTAATCCAGCTTTATATGTATCTCCTTTGTTATGTATCTTAAACGGGCGTTGGTACTCATAGTTCGGGGAGGAGTGGGTATATCAACTCATTTCATGCGCACTGCAAATCACTTCAACATTGTTGAGTGTTTCACAAAATGATTGACGATCCTGCAGTTATTGCCATAATTGTTATTGTCATTGAGACCAATTTATTGGCGGTATTCATACCGAAGCCAGTTGCATATTTAGTATTTTTTACATTTTTTTATATTGTATTGCAGTTGCTATGTAATTAAGTATGTACACGTATATTGTGCTATTTACGCGTAATCGCGATCTGAAATATCTCATAGTTTGCTTTTTCCATTGTTTTAGTAAGATTTGTTTTGGTTTGGTGCGTTTTTTACGCATTAAATAGTATTGTGTTATGCTTTCGGAAAATTTCTTTATAAATCCGATATATCCGTACATGTACTCGTAAGTGCATTTCTCATATGCTTGTTAAGTTTATAGTTTTGCTTAGAGTTTAGATTAGTTAAGTTTGATAGTTGTTTACTGTTTAGGTTTTTTTTTTTATATTTTAAGTCTTTAGAACTTAGCTTCAGGTTGTTATTCCTATAAAAACAGTTAAGTTGCTTGGTTTGGTTATTTGCTCATATTAAGATTGCATCCATTTTAGATAAAACTTCGATATTCTTGTGCCATATAAGCCGCAATATGAATTGATGAGTTTACTGGCAATACTTTGGTACTAACACAGAAAAAAAGCTGTTGATTATGAATCCAGCATTGCCATTTGTAATTGTAAAGTGATTTACAATAGAGCTACGCACTGTAATTGCTAAATCTGCCGAAGAATTTAGCTACCAGATCTTATTTTTATAAAGTGTTCCCCTTTCTTCAGATTGCTCTTCCTTAAACCTATAAAGAAATCTCTGCTGTCAAAACCAAAATCTTACAGACATTCTACTTACCTACTTTAACAAAAACATTCAAACAATATACTCCTTCCTCCAAAGTATCAATCAAAATATAAGAAATCTCTCTTTTGACAACCAAAATCCTACAGACATTCTACTTACCTCCTCCAACAAAAACATTTAAACAATATACTCCTTCCTCCAAAGAATCAATGTAAATATGCGTATTTGACTCTGTTGGTTAGTTCAGAGTACATACAAATATTTATATGCTTATCTAATTTATCTAACACTGTTGGTCGGCTCAGAGTTTGATTTGCATATTTACTTAAATAGAAGCCGATAGTCCTGGCAGCTAGTGCTTCCTTAATTATAATTAAATTAAATAAATAAAATAAAAATAAGTAAAGTGTTCCATCGGGTACAGAAAGTGATGGGTTTTTAAGTGGTTACCGACCAGGTAGGCTCAATCCCACGTTGTTGTGTACACGCGGACTGTTTTTTACGTCTGGAATGGTAACGCCCCATCGAGCTGCTTTCAATGAACATGGTTTGCCTAGTCAGATGGCGTCAGTTTTGAACATTGTAATGCAAGTCTAGATAAAACGCTCTCTGAACAAAGCAATCCTATTTAAAAGATTTGTTACTCTATCGGAACATTCTTAGTATATTTGCTACTAAAACCAGCGTCACCACAAACTTTCTCGCGTTTTAGGTATAAACTACATCCAACGCGATACTTCCCGAATTTCAACATCCATAAGTCAGGTGAATTGAGAACGTAACACATCCCGAGACTTCTGACTCTCGTGGTATCGTTTATACCTAGCTGTAGGTTTATTATGATGCTTCACTTTCATGGAATGGCTTGCACAACTACTATTATCAGAAACATAATAAATTAATCATTAAAATGAAAAAAATAAATTGTCTTCTTGGACACAAATCACAGCTCAGTGTTTTAAACAACGTCAGCATATATAAAGCTATTATTAAGCCCATTTAGATATATGGAGGGTAATAGAGTAATATTACCCTTGTTGAGTACATAGGGCTTCTGGTAGAAGGCCCTTTACTCCTATACTAGAGTGCAAAAGAAAAATACATATGGAGTACAGTTATGGGAAACTTCTAGTAACTCCAACATAGAACTTCTGCAGAGATTTCATTTAAGAGCTCTTAGAAACATTCTTTACATTCCCTGGCTTGTCTTCAATGAAGCAATTCATAGAGTCCCAAAAATTCCATTTATTTAAGATGGGATCAATAGCTACAGTTAACGATATCTAAGTAGGCTTACGAATCATTTAAATACAACTGACATATGCTTACTAGACCCTACCTGTAAAACTAAAACGCTTAACAATTATTATGTTCTGGACCTGCCCTATAGAAAATAATATAAACTGGTAATAGAAATGTTATTGATTATTATCTATCGTTATAATTTCTACCAATGTTCAAATTAATATTAATGTACCATAGGACTATATTATATAGCTGTGTCAATGGGATTAGCTATTACTGTGGAATTGTTAAATTTTAATAGGTCTCATTTGTTTAATATTTCTTGTTGGTAGATCGTAAATAAAGTAGAAATAAAAAAAAAAATTAAACATTCATGACTTGTGATGAATGTATATTCATCATATAGTATTGGTTCTAAGTGGCTTTGTATCACAGTAGTGATAAATCACTGGGTTTCATCTATTAGATAAATAAAAAGAAACCTACAAACATATTACTCTATATTTGTATGGAATAAATGCTAGTTTTTCGATAGTTGCCTTAGTTACGAGTACTTTAAATAAATATTGCTTTCAACAGTCAAGATATGCGAAAATGCAAATTTAGTATTTAAAATTTAGTACATATTTTAATATTAATTAATTATTTAAATTATACTTACATTAAGTTAAGTTACAATAATAATTCATAAAAATAATAATAATTCATTATAAAAATTTTTACCAAACAGTTCACCACTGCAAGCTACTATTGCTCTAATGTCGGACAATATTACGAGTATATTGGTTGCAAACATCAATCAGTCTTGCTAAATATAACTGGTCACACTAATCAATTTAAGATATTTTGCAACTGAAGTCTGTGCGACAGATTGCTGATATTTTCATATTACAAATATGTATTGAAGCATTTAAAACCGTCCGTTTAAAATTCTTGGAAAAAATATTTTGCAATTTTTTTTCATACTTCGTTGAAGCGTTTCACGCAGGCGCCTTTTATTTTGTTGTATTTCTTGCATTTAAAATTAACGCAGTCCTAATATATCGTTATTGTACACGGCTAAGTAATCAGTAAGTGAAATACAATATTTTTAATGAACTTGGTTAAAGGTTCTTTTGCAAGATCGGTCACCATTTTTAATAGCTTTTTTATTTTTCGTTTCCATATGTGTACATTTACCACCATAAACTACGCTCGATTGACTCAAACTGAATTAGTGACACTGTACCAATCGGTAATTAACAGTGTTACTAACTGACAGAAAAAAAACATAGTGAAAACTCTCTTGGGCGCACAGACACCGTCAACCAATTTTTATTCGCCTGAGAGGGTCAGCTCTTGGCTTTGGGTTAAGTTTTTCCGATTAGCCATACAAAAAATTAGTATTTATAAAATTGTCTGACCGAGAGGAACGTTCGTTTGGTTAGATTTGGTTTCGCTGTACAGGATTTTCTACATTATTACCCATCCAAAACGAATTACAGGTAAAGTAGGGATCGTTATTTATCGCTTTGCGATCACATTTTTGTGTCGCGATAGTGCTTGATGGCTCGATGTTTTGATGGCTTGCTACATTAACGGCTTGTTGTTTTGATGGTTTGCTAGAATAATGGCTTGATGTTTTGTTGGCTTGCCACACTAATGTTTTGTTGGCTTCCCCTATTTTTACTCGCTTGGCTTGCTGTTGAGTGAATCACATCATACTGCAGCTAAGTGTAGTGTCGAAGCCAACATCTTTTAGAAAACGAATGACTTGAAGTGAGTTTCGAATGCACTCGTGCAGCGCTTACTTGACTAATACTTCGTTTACATCTGCTTTGATTTGAGCTGATTAACGGCTAAATCAGTTGATGAATGCTTGATATGCTCATGCAAGTTCTGCTCACAAATCAGTTGATGAATTTCAAATCAGGTAGAAGAAGTACATAGATTCATATACAACCCTCTGCTGTGGCTGATATGACACTCTCAAAAGTACAGATAGCGAAAAATATCACAAGGAGGCTCACTATGAATATTATTGTGAATGCGAAAAAGCAGATGTAAACAAAGAAATAATAAAATGTTATTGTTTTTGAAAAATAGATTTTTTTGGTTAAATTAAGGAGGGGGATGTCTAGATGACGCCTTAAACAACACTACCATACGAAAGAGCAAGACTGTCAAATATCTAGGTGTCCATTTGGACCGCTCGCTTACTTGGAAAGCAAATATTAAGGCCAAGCAACAACCACTTAAACTCAAAAAGTAAAGATTTTACTGGCTTTTGCGACCAAGATCTGAATTAAGTTTGGAGAACAAAGTTCGTTTATATAAAGCGATTTTAAAGCCTGTTTTAACTTATGAAGTGCAGCTTTGGGGCACTATAAGCAAGTCAAATATCGAAATTTTGCAAATATATCAATCCAGTACACTATAACTAATCACGAATGCACCATAGTTTGCTTCCAATGAATGTATTCACAATTATCTCAAAATACCTTATGTTATGTTAGAATTAGCGAAAATAAATGAAGGACATTTACAAAGGCTAAGCAATCCTGATAATTTATTGGCTATCTGCCTATTGAATGACACAAACGAAACTAGACGATTGAAACGGTACCACATATTGGATTTGCTTTTCGAAAGTAATATAATAATCCTTTCAATTTTTCAACAAAAGTATTAATATTTCAACAAAAGTATTAATAGTTAATCTTAAATGCTGTATTGAAGAGTATTTTGAGTAAAATGTCACTTCTGTTAGTAAATATATACCATTTGCTTATTATCTGAAGTTTAGAAAGATTGCAAATATAATAAACTGAAAAAAAAANAATAATCCTTTCAATTTTTCAACAAAAGTATTAATATTTCAACAAAAGTATTAATAGTTAATCTTAAATGCTGTATTGAAGAGTATTTTGAGTAAAATGTCACTTCTGTTAGTAAATATATACCATTTGCTTATTATCTGAAGTTTAGAAAGATTGCAAATATAATAAACTGAAAAAAAAAATAGTTGAATATAATTTTTTCTACATTGTTATTACTCATTTTTGTATAATTAAACAATTTTATTCATATGCGAACCAAAAAACGACCACGTCAGGCAAGAATAAGGTAGAAAGGAAATGAAACACTAATCGAGTCAAATCATGAAGTAAACGCAAAATATGAAATCTTAATCAAGAAGCCTTAATCAAGTACATATAAACATGGTATAAGATTATTTACTTATTTTAACTCCTATTTTTTGTTTTTTATACATTTTTTTTAATTAACAACCGTACTACAGCGAATCTGGACTAATCGTATTAATCGTATCAGTATTACGCGGGGTTTTTCTGAATTATTGAATTCTATTAAACGCGATTTCTTTGTAGTGAGAATATAGGGTGTTTTTTGTGCAGTACATGCCAGTAATTTAAGGCTCAATGGTAGCCTTCTACGTTTATGCACACTAACATGTTGTTTATTATCATAGTCGTTTTTTTTTTATTTTCTAACGTTTGTTTTCACTATAATTTTTTGTAATTTTTGCAAATTTTTTTTTTTAATTTCGTGTTAATTGGTTGAATATAAATTTCCCTGATAGGGAATTTTTTTTCTCTGCTACAATTTTGCAGTCAATAGAAATGTTTGCCCGCCATATTCCGTTCGTGTTCTTAATGCAAAGCAACAGCACAAGTATGTATGTATGTTCAGCACGTTTTACCAAACTTTGTGGTAATTGCTGTAATTTTCATATCTCACACCGTTTTCTACGTCCCCTTGGAATACTAACTAATTGAAGAAAACAATATAAACTCAAATATGCAATACGTTATGGCATAAGATTGTTGCATTTCTTTTCCTATTTTATTTACACTGAAATTTTCAATGCTCTGTTATTATTTACGAGTATGTAGTATATCGTTTGTTGTTGTTGTACTTACTAAGTGCATTTTTGTTTTATACACGATGTTGTTGTTGTTACTGGCATTTTTTTTCTCTTTGTATTAAGTTAATTATTATTTAAGACACATGTTTTGAGTACAAACCCAACCAATGTGGCCAACAATTTTTACGATTTAGACACATGCTTTACTAGAATCAATAAGGGCGCTAAGATTTTTTTTCTACACTTTTTCTACTCCTTTTTCCGATTAGAATCTACATAAATTTGTTAAAATGTAGAAATTACCATGTCTTTTGGGGCTTTTACGATCGCCTTAATAGTTGTGCGCACGCAATAAACACTTGTATTGACAGGCGAGCATAGCCGAAGCGCACACATATCAACAGCAGCAACAGCCGCAGCCGCAGCTGCAGCAGCAGCAAAAACAAACAATGTTCAGTTATATTTCATGTATTTACATGTTTGTACGTACATATATATGTATTTGTGATTTTGAATATTTTTGTTTTGCTTCTCGAATTCGCATTTATGTACATATGTAAATATATATGTTTATAGTTTTACAATTTGAAATTTAATGGGCGGCGCCCAACTCTAATGGCAATTGCATTTTGTGCAGTTTTTGTTGTTGGTGTTGCTTGCTGTTGCTATTAGTGTTATTGGTGCTCGTACGTGCCATTTGAAGCAGCATGCACTGTACGGCAATGATATTAAGTTGATACATGCAAATTACTTTTCGAAAACCCTTTACAAAATATGTACATACATACATATGTATGCAGTTAAAGAAAACATTAAGTTACTAAATTTGTAGACTTGTAAATAAAATATATAAATACATACAGTTTATCAAGAAATTCTTTGCAAAATGAAAAAAGGT
>JXPL01018548.1:0-10845 GCA_001015235.1 Sphyracephala brevicornis | reverse complement strand
GTTTTTTTTGTGTATAATATTATTTGTTTAACTGACCGTTACTCTATTTTTGGGAATTAAATAATTAATTTTTGGTTTATCCACCATAAAAGTAAAATTTTAAGTGTGGTNATAAAAACATTTTTAAATAACGTTATATTACCGTATGTTAAGGACAAAATTCCTCTACGGTGAACGATTCAGAAAAGCTGGTAAAAGAATGGTTCCGCCAGCAAAATATAAGCATATTGGAGTGGCCAAGCAAATCTTCAGACTTAAATACTATCGAACAGCTTTGTACAGATCTAAAAGAAGATTGCCAAAAAAAAAATAGAGAATATCTTTGGGAAAATATTCAAAAAACCTGGTATGAAATTTCAGAAGAAATATGTCGAGAACTTATTGTATCAATGCCACGTAGAATACAAAAAGTTATCCAAAATAAGGGTGAATACACTGGATATTATTAGGTCAACAATAAATTCAAACACAAACTCCCTGAAATATTTCAATAATTTTCATTTTACAACAGGTTTGCTTATTTTTATTGCCAGGCTCAAATCGCGTTTTGAGTGAAGAAAATCGTTTTTTTTAAATGTTTAAAACAAAAATCTAAAAAAAAAAAGGTTTTTTTTGTGTATAATATTATTTGTTTAACTGACCATTACTCTATTTTTGGGAATTAAATAATTAATTTTTGGTTTATCCACCATAAAAGTAAAATTTTAAGTGTGGTTATTTTAATTGCCAAGACTATATATATATATTTATATTAAGATTTTAAATTTAACAATTTTCTTCATGATTTTGAAGATAATTGTATATATTTTTATTATAAATTTGCTTTTGTTATGTAATTTTGTCTTTCAAAAACGTTTTTAAATAAATAACTATTAAAGTATGTATTTTTATCAAAGTTTTTTCATTGTTTTGCAGACGATTCATCGAATAAAGTTGAAACCGTTCAGCCAACAAATAGACTATCATCCAGTTCGAGTTCGAGTGATTCTTCATCCTCTAGTTCAAGTGACAGCAGTTCTAGCGATTCGAGTGATAGTGAAGCAGGTTAGGACGCGATTTAATTTAATTATTTACTTAATCTTATATAACTATATCTACTTTGACCTCTATCTATTAGAATAATCCAGAAATTTTAAATTTTGATATTCAGTTCCGAACTTTATCAAAAGATGAAGTAATACAATATATTTGATATGAACATTGAAAGCAACAAAAGGAAGGAATTGTATTACAGTTATTTGTAACTGCAATGTTTAATAATTTTATTTTAATTAATTTTCTGTTACAAACATTGAGCTTGGTACTAAAAGTTTAGTTTTGACCAATATATATTACTTTCTATTTTAATCTGAACTAAAGCATGTGTAGAAAAACGAATTGATTGATTGTATATATGTAGACATCCCTCAAATATTTATTGAACGTGTTTAACGTTGAAATTTGATTATGTTTATTAAATAAATATTAAGTTGTTTTTATGATAAAACATGATAATTGGCATTGACGAATTAATTCCTATTTAATTTTTAATCAAATGTGAAAACCGAAGAACTCAATTAGGCATCCTTGAAATAGAAACAATATGGAAGAATTCAATATTTGTTATTGCAATACATATAAAATCGCTTTGATTCAATTATTAAATATTCTTATTATAGCGAGAAAGTAAAATTTTAGGTTTTTTATTTATAATTATTAAAATAATTTTTATAAAAACTTCCAAATCGCCCGAAAATTCTTAGAATTGACACTTCCACTAGCTCTATTCTTAATATTGAGAATACACAATGCAAGTATTGAAAATTACACATTTTTCTCTTTTTATATATAAACATGATAACCCGTCATCCCATTGCGCAATGTTTTAGGTTAGTGAGAAAGATAATGTCTTAAAGTACTGCTGTTGAATACATGCATATGTAATGTTGTACGTAAATACTATACATATTTTTTTTAGTTTGCATATTTTATTTAAATGTTTTTTTATTTAATTTTCAATATAATTTCCTTTTCTTATTTTAGTTTAAATAATACTTTAATTTAATTGACGTTTTAATAATTGCACAAATTTCAATAAACTGCCATAAATATAGTTATTATATATAAGTATATATTTTTCGTCAATTTTATGTCATTCACTATATTAGAATTTGCATCAGCATTGTTTATTTAGATAGTTGCCCTGCACCTGCAGTTGTTTAAAGGACATGAATTCTAGCTCCAAGTTCTTTTGTAAAGTGCAGCAAACAAAACAAAATCGAAAACCTAAACCGATTGACTTATCATTTTAGTTACGTCAAAAATGACGATTTTTATTAATGATTTTAGATTGATTAAATTCTTCAAAATAGCAGTTTTGTTCATGCTCTTACCATAACTGAATATCAGCGTTTGACTTTATTTTTGAATGGTATATGCATATAAGATAGTACAGTGCCTATTCGTAGTCGTGAATAAATATTTACTTGTTCTCAAGTTAATTTGTATTTTCTTTTTGAATTGTAGGATAGATCTCTCATGTCTAAATATTAGCAAATAAAAATATGAATGCTATGTATTCGAATATATCCAAAATTAAAATTTACTAACTTGAAGCAAGTTTTTAGAAGAATAAATTATAAAAAACCAACTCTAGAATGTAAATAATCAGAAACTTTTTTGATTTTTCGATTTCACTGAAATATTTTCTTTTTATTTTTGTGTTTTTTAACTAAATTTTTATTACATGACAAGCAATATACGACGAAATATTTATTCAACAAATATTTATTCACATGCTCCTAAATTATTTTGAACTGTAACAGCAATACAATGTTGTTTTCCTTGTCGAGCAATGTTTAATCTAAATTACAAAAATCCTTCGTTCAAATATTCAAAATTGGCGTTTGTTGGTTTTTATTTTGTACTATAATTAATAACGTAAAATTATTAAAGTCTATCTAACCGTAATGTGTTTAAACGAGTTAAAATAAAAGTCAAAGGGTCTTACTTTAAATTAAATAGTAGCTCTTAGTGCATTCTCTGCAATCTTTAAATAAATAAATTAAGTTAAAGTGGCCGGCCAATGACTGTCGTAGCTAAATGATTGAGTACATGTTTCAATATGGCCGAAAATAAAACACTTATTTTTTTTAGAGATTACGTTTCAAAATGATCTAAAATGTCGTAGAAAAGTATTTTTCATATTATAGTATATAATAAAATAGAACTGGAGGTGGCTGAATTATTCCAGTAGTGATCAGGGGTCACCTCTGGCTCTTAGACTACAAAGCCTTTCCTATAGAATGAAGTGAGGAGACACAGAAAAGTTGGAAAGCATGTAAGGAAACAGACCCTACGCTAAGCTTTTCCGTCTGCCGCAAGAAATTGTGAAAAGAGCGACAGGCAAGAATGTGTACTGCAGTCATACGCAGTACGTTGCTTTCCAGGGATCGCTTTTGAGTTCCGACGAAGGCCGCACAGCAATAGTGCAAATGCTCAACAGGGTGTTTCTATAAGAAAGGTCGCTCATATCGTGATTAATTGTATTGTGTATTACCATATGACAGGAGCTCGTAGGACTTTTCTCGCTTAACGAAGAAGAATTCCCGACGTTTTGTAGTGCGGCATCCACTAGAGGATATCCAATGTTCCTTACAACGGTCCGCAATACTCCCTGCCACTCTTACAGGTCCGACCCTGGTTTTTCATTTCACACGTCATTTCGTGTACATTTCGATGATTTTTTAATCACATTGTCTTGTTTAAATACATAATGTAAATAAACAAAAAAAAAAATGATCTTGGGCTGAGCCACATCTTTGATCTGTGCTTCTCTTTTAGCCTATATGAAGCAGGGCTTGGTATGTGTTTTTCAGTTGTGGTTATTAATTCTTTTTATATTTGTTTGAGATTGGAGTAGTATTGTGAGTGGATATAAGTGTGTCCTCAAAGAATTGTCTAGCACATACCGTACTCTGAAAACTAGATCTGTGTGGTGTTGTAGTAGCAAAGATTGAGCTAGCTCTATTGCAGTTTCTGCGGTTGCATGATGTTCTTGTGAAACTTGAGCCAGCTCTATCTTCGGTGTGGCAATCCTTGGCCTGGCGTTCAACCATTGTTGGCTGCCAGGGTCCCTCCGGTACGTAGAACCGATTGTGTGGTGTTTTGGTTTCAAATTTTCTGTCGTTTTTCTTTTATTCATTATAGTGAACTTCGCTTGTTTCGAACCGACTTTCCCGGTCACTTCAACCTTGCTCTAATCCTAAAATTCTGTATAATTTCAGAGCTAATTCCGAAAATACATGTGTTTGCAGTAAAGACATCAAAAAAAATTTATGGTTAGCAGTTAGTAAACTTTAAGAGATTTTTGAAATCATGCGAATATAGAGCTCACTTCATAGTCTGTTTTTTTGTGCGTATGGTGCACTTGGTGAGCTCTATGCGGAGCAGTAATATGATCAATGAAATCGAGAAAAAGCAAAACATCCTTCTGGTAGCAGCTTTACGCACATTACGGTTAAGATTTAGTAACTTTGGACATTGCTCAAATATAATTTTATAAGAAATTAAATACATACAAAATAGATTACAAAAATTCTGCAAGAACTAAGTTAACGGAATTGGATTTCAAAAGAATTTAGGGAATTAGCTAGCTACCATCGTTCTCAATCTTCATAACACCGCGAGTAAACCTGAACCTGAACCTAAACCTGAACCTAAACCTGAACCTAAACCTGAACCAGAACCAAAAGGTTCAATAAGTGGACGTACAATGTTGTCAAACAGCGTTGTGCATATTGATTTGCTGAAACATAAATGCAATACACTTTGTTTAACAAAATATATTTGTTTTTGTGTATCGCAAACTCAACCTCAACAGCACATAATATTGAAATTTTTTGTTTTCATTTTCTTCATTCATTTTTTATAGTATGTTAATATATCTTCCCTATAAATGTATTAATTTTTTCCTGAACTTTTTCTGTAAATCTTCTTAACTATTAATAAGTTTTAGGTATTTTATGTATGTGAAAAATGTTCATATGAATTGTAAAAAATAAAAACGATTTAATATTCTCTTTGAATAGAAATATATGCATAATTTAATTCTTTTTAATTTAAATATAAGTATAATTGAGTGAAAAAAAATCGTGTAGCAATTGTGTACAGGGGCAGCCACAATTAGTGAGATAATATTAATTAATAATTGGTTTCTTCTGAAATAATTCGTAAATGAATTGAATAATTTTTAAAACACAAACTTAAACATAAAAATCGAAAAGGAAAAGGAAAAGTAAAAGTAAAACAAACGACGACGTCCTCTTTTTAAATAAAATTAGTTTTAAATATATTATAAAATGAAATGACCACGTATAAAACAGTAAAACTGCAAAACTGCAAAAATTACAAAAGAAATAAAAATCATTTTCAATCAAAATGTACGCATCAAAGCTAAACAAATTTTGTTAAATTTCGTTTTCATATTGCAAACAATAAGCTGAAATTTATTTTTTTAAAACTTTCTTATTTTTAATCAAATTACGTTTATATAATATTGTATTTTTTATTTTTGTATCTCTTCAACTCTAGATTTAAAGTGATTCTTCTTAATTTATCAAAGTTTAATACACAAAAAGCGATATATGCAGGCTAATTTTAACTTATTAATTAAAATTCAAATATTTGAATTAAAATTGTAAAATAGTGTAATGGTATAGAAGTTATCTGTGTAAAATTAAAACTGCACGCCAAATATATCTTTGCATAGTATATACTCGTATACTGCATACAAATCTAAAACGAAATGGTACAAAATACTTTTATAAGAGAATTCAAAAATATATAAACATTTTTATTAATATTATTCTTAAAGTCCAAAATCACAATCGTCAGCATTCAATTTGCTATTAAAACAAATTAATAACGCTTGGAAATAAACCGATTGAATTCTCTAGTTGATTTTGTTAAATCGAACTAAGTGAACCTTAGATATATTCTAGTTACATTATCACTTCTATAATTTTGAAGTCATTTTCTATGATTTGTTAAAATTTGAAAATATTGATAAAAATAATGTAAATCATGTGCTAACTTTGAATTGATTTGGATAAGAATTCAATACGTAACAACTTAAGCTTTATCACATTGCGTATGGCATTTATTTTTAAGCAATAATTTAATGACTTTAATATTTTTTAACAATCCAGCATGTTAATGTACTTACACAGCAAAAGTACTAAAAAATAATAGTTATAACAAGCACAAGAAAGTTATGTTAAGGCCACAAATATTTTTAAGAAATCGGTGCAGTACTATGCAGTTCCCTGAATCAAATCCATTTCAAATGAATGAGAAATATGCCCATTCGTCTTGGAACGCGTTTGACGTTTCTACTAAGGATTATTTTAATTCCATTATATATTATATAATAGAACGAAAAGTCAACAATAATACAAATAAATTATAGATATTAATATGTATATTTTTTAAATGTTGAAATAAGTATTTTGTACACTTGCAGACAATGTGTAAAAAAATGAAAAGCAAAAAAATGTTTAGGCAATTTTATTAGTCAATATATATAAATTTTTTTATAAATATCACAGGTTTTTAATTTTAACTACTCTATACTTATATTGACATCAAAAATATATTATGTATGCGGTGTTGTATATTACAAGTATTTTCACAGGAAAAATTCATTTTACATTTCCATATAATTTGATCACACAAAGAGCTAAATTCAAAGAATTATGCTACGCCAACTGAAGGAGTAGTCGGCATTAAGGTTATGAACTTCTTTAAATATAAAGAAACTATTCCATTCATAATGTCAACATATTATCTTATATGCAAATACTATTCCATTTTGAATTGGATTGTAAGTACATTTTTATACGCACCTACACGGTAAAAGGAAAATAAAAGCATTGATTTGAAAAACTTCATCAATACTCCAAACATAAATTTTAGTAAATAATATAAAAATTTAGTTTGTGTTAGTAAATACACAGACTGACTAATTTAATTCAAGCAGCCGGTAGACACATACTGACTATTTTAACAGATGCATCACATACACACCTTTGGAAAATATAGCCAAATTTAGATATCAGAACATGATAAAATATAAGTTCGTAATTTCGAAAGTAGAATGCATTTGTTCACTAAATTTTATTTAAATACAATAATATTAAAAGCAGTTCTGGCACCGCAAACAGGATTGTTTAATATTTAAATATTTAAATATCCAACTAATAAAAATCTATTTTATTAACGGAAGAACGGAATCTCAATTCGTTCTGTGCATAATGCTATGTATGATCACAGTTCACAACTGTGCTAATTGGGCACGGGGGAACTCTGCCGCCATTGTAACCTATGATCAAAATTGAACGTTTTTTATCTCTTATTTTACAAGTGAAAAACTCTAAAAGGACTTAGAATGTATTTTCAGTAAATAAATTTTCAACAGCTTAATCTGTTGCCAGAATTCAAAGCTAAGTTTCCAAATTTGACTTTATATACATTTTATTAAAAGATTGCATTAAAACAAACAAAACAGTTTCCTTCGGTTGGATTAACATCACCATGCCATTTCGTTCCAATTTTTTAATTCTGACTATTCATTCTATTTACTTACTGCGTAACATATTCTGTTTATCAAAACTATGATTTTCCTGATACCAGATTAATTGGCCTTTTGTTTAAAACAAAGTGCTTTGGCTGTGCTTTTTCACATAAGCACAAATTGCTTATGTAAATGCCCGTAAATGAGTGTGTGTGTTGCCATGTTTGCGAGGTGGATTTCCCTGCTGGATCTGGTAAAATTTGCTTATATTAGAGGTCTAATCGGCGACCTTACGATTAATATTCAATATGCATGCATGTATATATATCGAATTTTCGAAAAATATAAAACCGGCGAACTCACTCGCCACATAACATTTATAGCATAAAATAGTAACGATGTACACTTTTACAAATCCATGTTTCTGCTATAGAAGCTAATATACTTTTAATATAAATAATCGCGAATGATACTTGTGATATGTAATGTCTTAATATATACGTATGTTTGTACAATATATACATATATATAATTTTATATTTTAAAAATTGATGGTTTACACTGTACTGTAACTAACATAATTTTGATTTGACTTGTGTTCATTTTTATCTATTTGTTTTGCACATTAAATGTATTTCATAAATACTCTTATTATAATGTTAAATGTTAGTTCATATATTTGAAAACAAATATATAAAATATAAAACCATATATAAAAAATCAGCATCAATTTATGCGAAATCAATCAACAATGAGAGTGACGTAGTTAACGAAATGAGACGACTGAGTACATCAGTTTTAGATTTATTAATTATCAATTTCGGCTGTCAGTTTTCCCCTTTACACATTGTTTGCACGTTTTTTTTTTCAACAATCAATGAAAATAGTTTATACATATATTTCGTAAAGAATTAGATTTAATTAAATTTAATTACTACTAATTATAATTTCAACACTATATTTTTATTGTTAAAACAAGTGATTAAATGCAGATAAGAGCAAATAGAAGGACTTGCAACGTAGAATATGAGAATCGAATGTAAAAAAATATTTTATGAAATAATATTTAGTAATAAATATTCATCTTAATTTTATAAAAAAATATATTATTGCAGTTATTGAGAATCAATGGAAAACAATTAAAATAGTAAATACGAAAACTATAAACCATTAACTTTATCGGGTTCAAACATACATTGGCTTATAATGTGTTTAAATTTGTTCATTTACTTCATAAGTTTAAAAAATTAATGGCAGCTCAATAGTAGCAATAGCAAAATATTTTTGATTTATGCAAATAATTAAAAAAATATAAATTCAATTTTGAAAATGTAAAGCGGGAAACTAATGTTGAATCTTAATCAAAATCATCTAAACATTTTTTAAATAAAATAAAATAAAATAAATGTAATTGGCAAAGGAAAGCTTATATAGAAGAATGAAACAATAAAAATAAAAGCAAGAAATTAGTTAAATAAATTTTTTTTAAAAATAATTTTAAATTGAATGTGTTGTAATAAAAATGGTAAACAATAAATTAATAAATACAAATCAAACATAAAAAAATAGTTTTAATTAAACCATTATTAAAATTCACATATAAATATTACTAAAAAGAGAAAGAAAAGGCATTCATTATTATTCACATAATTTAAGTATTGAAAATAAGATACAATAATTTAAAACTATATATCTTCGAATTTCTATCACTCCTTTACCTTCTTTCTATCACATTCACAGCATTCTTCAGAACACTGTTACAATGAAAATATTTTTTTTATAAATTTAAGTAAATAATTTTTGTAAAATTTTTAACACCCGGCATAATCATACACCAATAGTTAAATGTATTTTCAAATTTTAAAATTGATAGTTTTAAACTTGTAAGTCTTGAATTATAAATAAATATTAAATAGCTAGTTATGAGAACGAAAAATAATAAATTAAGTTTTGTTGTTAAATATAAGAAAATGTGAGAAGCAAAAAAACTAGTTTGTAATATTGCAATTTTGTAATAAAATATTATGTTAAATATTATTAGAATGTAATTTTCATTTTAAATATTAACTTTGTTAAAAGCAATTTAAACAAAATATTTAAATTAAATCTACAAATATGTTTGCAAAATGATAAGTATGTATGCGTGCGTCATTTACAATTATAAATTTATATAAGTAACCGTAGTTTTTGAAATGTTTTATACTTATAAACAATTAATGTATTTCGCAAAATAAAAAAAAAATTTAATTAAATAACGAAAAACTATTTAAGGACTAAACTAAAAAATCTAAAACGAGCATAAATAAAACATATATTTAAGTAAACATATTAATCAATTCATGAAATCGTTAAATGGAATCATTTGAAATTAATCATAATTCAACAATAAATATTGATAAATTAATCTAAATCGAACAACAATTACAATTAAAATTGCCTGACTTATTATTTCCATAATTAAGAAACAAGAGAGTTAAAGTTAAATGAAGTTACGAGGGTATATGGGTTTTCCTAAAAATTGTTGGCTGTCTCTGTTAGTTATATAGAAAGACGAACCGATCAAAATGTGTTTGTCGTTTACAAAAATCGCGGCTTTAAGAGCAGAATATGTCGTATTTAAGTACAAAAAGCAGTGATTTATCATGTAAGAATGAAATTCTAAAAAAAGAATAACACATTTGCTACCGCACGATTTTAAATAATGTTAAAGAATTCACTCAAAGCCAGGTACTTATGTGTTTGAATTAATAAATAATATTACACTCTTGTAAAAAAAAATATTTATGCATTTTTGTTTTCTTGTCTACAGGAGATGCAGATGGACGTCCACACCGGAAAAAGAAATCTCACGATTTAAATGACAGCAATGTAAGTACAAAATTTTACAAATATCAATGCAAAACATCACTGTTGAATGTGCGACAGTTACTTTGGTTTCATTGTTTCATTTAGGTTAGCAGTTTGTAATTATAAAATATTAATTGGAATTCATTAAAACGAGTCTTCATAATCCACCATATCTTGTTTTATAAAAAAAATGTCGAATTATTCCTTACGCCGAAGACCATGGTATAAGTAAATGCACTTTTCCGACAGTTCATTAACATTATGTTACAATAATGGGTTAAAATCTATTGGCAGAACTTCCAACTCTTTCACCATTTTCTAGTAAAATTAGCGTAAACTTTTTTAAAATTATTCAGGGGTTTTATTTCACTAGGTTCTCCCAGTGCATATTTTTGTCTCACCGACGAGTGTTTAAGCAAACCAATTTTTCTTTTTGTTCACACCAA
>JXPL01018350.1:0-18091 GCA_001015235.1 Sphyracephala brevicornis | reverse complement strand
TAAAAGTCTTAACTCAAATTTCACAAATTTTTAGTTGTGACGCTTTTCTACATACAGTGCGATATGTAAAAAGTTATTTATCGTACACTAACACCAATTTTATTAATTTAAATATTCTTCTTGCTCAAGANTTATTTATTTTTTGAAAAATTGAGAAATTGTGGTCTGTACTTTTTTACAATTTATACTTTTCTGAACAGCGGTTTCGCGAAGATCTTGAAGTTTCAAAATGTCATTTAGTGGGAGTTCCGACCGTTCAGCCCATTTAATGCAGGTGTTAAAACAATTAATAACAGTTTGCAGTTTAATTTTCGGTTAAGCCACAACAATATCAATGGTGCTTTCGTCTGCACTTTCGATTTCATCCACTTCGCCTGCAGTTGAAGAGTCGTCGCTTACGTTTTCATAAATCCAGTCAATTATTTCTTAGAAATTGAGTTTTGGGCTGTAACTTCATGAAGATGATCGGAAACAGTTGCAATCATTGATTGTTCATGAAGTAGTTCATCTCTTATAACTTTTAACGGCAAATCATCTTCATCAGTCTATTGATCATTAGAAAAAACTAGCATATTCTAGCACTTTTTTAACAGCGTTAGATGACACTTTACCCCATGCATTAGAAAGCAAACAAACTGCATGGCACAAGTGAAATGCTTTGATTTTGCTTTCCATACTTCGGCCTTCACTTCCGATTAAATGAAAAAAAACATACTAAAACATACAATTTCCTTTGGAAGTTGCGTTAAATGAGGTAATTTTTTTTTTAAGTTGCGTTAACAGTCTACAATATTTAGAAATCGGGTGTTGCAATTATCGAGGAGTTGCGTGTAACGAGGGTTGCGTTGAGCGAGGTCGTAATGTATATACGAGTATATCAAAATTAAAACAAAATACTATTGTAATCTTTATATTCGAGGTGAATTCTTTGTCTTTGTTGAAGTTCTTGAAAAGTGTACAAACATATAAATTTTTTTTATCATTTACCTAACATTCAACTTGAGAGCTACAGTGTTAAACGTTATAATTCCTCATGAAAATTATTAAACATTTATAAACATCACATAAACATTTACAAAAACTTCAAAAAAATTATCATTACCTTTGACTTAGCAATTTGACTTATTTTCTCAAGGGTGTAAGTTGCTGTAAAAGAAAGTAGTGAGAGAAAGTAGTATAATCAAACTGTTAAGCATATTGCAGAGGCCAATCAAAAGATAATTTTTTTCTATACTCTATGGTTTATGGAATTGTATTTAAATCAATGGTTTAAATTTTCTAGTTAGGGTACATAGTTCGCCATTTATTACATTTTTGCAGTTTATTTTTACTATTATTAAGAACTTAGACTACAATAAATTACAGTTTAAGTGAAAGATAAATTTTTATAAAGAAAAATAAGTAAAGACAAGTAATTTATTTAAAATTTTTTTTATTTAATAATTTTTTGTAATACCAAAATTCAATTTTGCATCGAATTCTTATATTGAACATGTATATAAATATAAAAAAAAAAATGTTAAGGCAATTCATATTAATTTTTTATTTCATATGTAGTATAAATTACTAAATCATAATGTTTAGAACCATTGCACAGTTTAAAAATCGTAGTGTTTTTAACAATTTAGATATAAGGAATAAACAAATTTAAATAAACTATATTTTTAAGAACTAAACTTTTTTATTTTAACAATTAAGTTGATTATTTATGAAAAAACATAATAAATTTATAACAATACACAAAAATAATTTTAAGCAGCATACATATATGTTTATTTAGGGCATACAATTGAATATTTGTTAGTTTTTGTACAAAATAGATAATATATTGTTAATCAACATTATAAATGTATTCATGCAACGTAGTAAAACTATTCCTATTTAAACAAATATAAATAATATATAAAGTTATTATTTACATTTCGAAGGTAGAAAAATTAAAGATTAACAATTTAAAATAAAAAGCAAAGTATTAAAAAAAAACGAATTTTAAGAAAACAATTCTCACATTTAAATAAATTTCTTTTAAATAATCGTAATATGTATTAACTATATACAAATTTTGTTTCTGCAAAATTAGTTTATACAATATTCAAAGTTCATAAGATTTATATTACATTTAAAATGAATGCACGAGTATATAACAAAAATGTGTACAATTGCATGAATACTTCAAACAATTTTAATAAATTTTGTTACACAAGCATACAACTAACAAATGCTATTAGTATAAAAGCAGTTAAGTTTCCATATTTATTATACTAATATACTTTTGTTATCTAATAATAAATATTTCATTTTATAAACTTAGTTCCAAAATATATGTCTCTTCATGATATATTTATAAATATGTATTTACTTTAAATATTTGTGGGTTAATTCGTAATAGTTGCTTTCATTTACAATTTTCATAATATTTGCGATTACCTTAACGATTAATTTTAACTTTTTTTATAAAACATATATACCAAATAAACAATATATATCAAATTTAGTTAAATGTATATGCCCTGGTACAAGGAATATATATGTATTAACAGAGTGTTTTTAAGTGATTTGTGCGTTAGGGTATGTATGCGTATGTACTATTTTGTGTTTCAGTAATGCACAAATCGTTGAAGATCTTTGTGAGGCAGAAAAGTGTAGCACTGATTTAGCAAAAAATCGTTCAAAAATATATGAAAACAAGAAAAATTTTGATTTTTTAATCATTAGCAACGCTTTGACGGAGGTACTAAATGTTCGGGCAGCACATTCGGTAATTCGTTACCATCTAATTTAACATTGATTAAGTGTAGTGCAAGTGCAAATTCATCAACATCCAGAAAACCATCGCCATCAACATCCGATAATTTCCAAATTTTGCTGAGCACTGAGTTAGGCAATTTCGATTTGATGAGTTCTTGTTTGGCAGCTGTTGATAGAAATAAATTATATTATTATTTCGTTTCAATATTTTTATTTATACTCACTTGATCCTGATATTTTTCCATCTACTGGGCCGAGAGCATTGAAAATAGCATCTGTGCGCTGTTTTTCCTTATTACAAATCCAGTCATGTTCTCCATAACCGGCATCGATACCTTCACCTTTCATGTAACCAAAGGGTGAGATTGTGTCATCGATGACACCTTCAAATGCACCACCTGAAATTAATAAGAGAGGAGAAGTAATATTAAAATACAAGCAGGAAAAAAATTAAGTAGAAACTATAAAATTTTGAATTATTTATGAAATCATTTTGTGAAAAATAAAAAAAAAATGTTGCAGACTTTGTTGTACTGAGGCGTGGCTAACAACAAACTAACAAATTAATATTTTATTTAAAAAAAAAATAAAAAAGATAAGTTTAGGTCAAAAAGATCCACTCCAAATGGTATAAATCAAGTTATGTAGCGCTATTGCTTTGAGAGACAAATTTCTTATGTTCGGCCTGTAAATAAGAAATATTGAACGCAATTATTAGCACATTTATAATATCACAGGAATCTAAATTAAATTGCACTCGTACTGCTTCAATATGAATAAAATCATGAAGAGTTGCTGCAATTTTTTGAACAATATAAATTCAACCTATTTTCACAAATTGCTAACATAATCAAAAAGTTATACGTTATTTATTTTCAATTGAATTAAAATCCAATATATAGGTTAAAGTAACAATTTGTAAATAGCTTGAATTGGAATTGAAATAAAAGTACGGTTTTATTGAATTGTTACATTGACAAAGTTGATATGCCGCACGTCGTACACTATACTCGCATATGCTGCCCGGCATACCACAACATTCAATTAGTTGCAATTGAAAAAAATTATATGCGCTAAGATAATTTCTACAGACCGCCAGGACAGATGCAGCTACTTGAGAATGCGCTTTTCGTTATCAATTCAGAGTTCTTAAGTGACTGAACCCTGTGCACTTAAGCTATACAGATCAGTCATTGTTATATGCCACATACTCTTATGGAAATTCCTTGCTTGGAATTATTGATGGATTACAATTGATTTGCTTTGTGTTTCCATTTAGTATTTGTGATTTAAAAAAAATTTCCATCAAAGTACAATAAAAATAATATACTAATATGTATATTGAAAAAACTATAATTTTGAAAATAAGCAAACATAAAAAACAGCAATTCTATTTTATTTAGAAACGCCGGTAAATAGTTTACTTCTTGAATAGAAATTGAATTGGATAGCCTATGGATGTGAGAGTCTCTCTATCGCGACAGGTCATAAAGAAGTCTGTAGCGTTCAATTATGTTTTTCAGCAATCATTTTGCTAAGATTTGATGACTTTTAGGAATCACCCCATTGCAACTGTTACGAAAAGTAAACACTATAATATAGTGGGAGAATATAGGCTAAATGTGTACCACTTCAAAACATTGTGGATTTTGAAATCTGTAAAGATTTTTATTTAATAGTTATGCGACAAAGTAACACCAGTTTCATTTGGTTTCTTTGCTAAAATTACTCTATAGTTTCATATTACACAAGATAATATGCTTTTTTCTATACTCGTAAACAGTAGAAATCGCTTACAACGACATCCAAGTGACGATAAAGTTCCTTCGTTGCAACCGATAGTTGTAGTTAGCAATATTGACATAAACATATATTTTGACCTTCTTTTGAGAGAGAGCGATTCCAATTAAATTGCAATTTTTCAAACAGCGTTGACGTCTTACATGATGTTGAGTTTTATCATAATCAACAGGTGAGATTGGACATTTTTGAAACAACTCGGCTGTTTAGATTAGCAAATGATCAATAGCCGTTTTTTATTGTTCCTGAAGTATTATTGCGATCGGTCTATTGATATTTTTCGTTTGAGGCGTTATGCTTTTCTGAAATTGAACCCCAGTTTCGTCTCCATTGAAAATTTCATCAGCAGAATATTGCGAGCATAATTGCTGTCAGATATTCTGCATTCATGAGTCACAACACCAAAAAGAAAAAAAACTAGTATGTTCTCCGAGCATGTAAATTTTTTGGCATATTTAGTCGCTGTCATCGGTTATAACGACAGTACGTATTGAAAAGAGATATATTTTTGTATGGAATTTAGGATTTCGGTCGTTCTAACCGATATGTCATCAGAAGCGAAGTGAGCGAAGAAGCGATATAAGTGATTTCGACTGCATATACATACATACGTACGAATAGAAAATTGGGAATCATGCACAAATTTAACAAAAGACTTTAATACAAAAACAGCGTTTTCTATATTGGGTCAGGGATTTTTTTATATATAATTATTTATTATAAATCTTGGACTTAAAAACTTTTTTTCTGCAGTCCACATTGTCTTAACTGTATACTTTGCCGAAAGAGAGGATATAATAATGTGCAGAAATATATACAATATTAATATTGAGTGACCGTTTCATTGAATAAGTGCTCAAAATAAATGTTAAGTTCGTCTTACTTTTTATTGTGAATGAAATCTTTACATCTCATCTCTCTAAAGTATCTAATAAATCTGTGATACAATTGAAACTGATGTTCTTGTGAGGCCGTGCTTTGACAATCAAGTTCTAGTACTGAAATATAGAGAAGAAAATAGCAGTTTGCAAATATTTTTGGCAAGAAATGTACAGAATTTAAAACCATTCATTCGTTACATAAATAAATTATTAGAAAATCAAACAAATGACAGTTAAGTAAATAAAAAGAACAATCAATAACCAATTTCGGTTCTTACTGAAGAAAAGTAGCCTTCGTCAGTATTTAGCGTAATTGTGTGAAACATGTGATAAATAAATGTTTAAAAATACATAGAATATGCATAGAAGAAATATGTGTTTTTTGCAGGTGTACCAGTAAGTAAAACAAAAAACATTAAAAACATTTACTAAGCACTATGTATGTGGTGTGCTTGAATTTTTGAACTCTGCACTTGTAACCTCAACAAATTCCAAATAGTAGTAGCAGAAATGTAGCGTCATGTGTGTAATAAAATTAGTTTTCAGCAAATTGTGCAATCAAAGCGAATCAAAATTTTAATGAATATACAAGTAAACATTTTATTTTATACAACAATTTGAATATTTAAAACAGCAAACGTTCTGTCATTTAATGTTAGCGCTTTTGAAAATGATACAGCATCGATTACACAATTAAGTTGCAAACGCGTCATAAATAGAATAGGAAAAAATAAAACATTTTCATACAAGTATATATTTTTTAGTTTTATCTGCAAAACAAGCAACGGCAATTCAAAAACTAAACCACTGTTATTTGACTACAAGTTCATTATTGAAAGGTCAATGAACGCCATGAGCAACAGTTTTGAAATTGTAACGCTTCATTCCGCGTAGTATAATTGTACAAAGATAGCCAACAATGTGGAGTAAACAATTGCATTTACATTTAATACAATACAATACAACACAATACAATGAATTTGTCAAATGGCCAAGAAAATCAAAGCATATTCGAATACGAAAGCAGATGCCAAGTGCCGAAATATCACTGTCATGGTAACTTGAAAATCGTGCATGTAAATTAAGACATTATTTTTTTAGAGTTCATTTACGTATTTGAACGCCCATTAAAAAATATACGGGTTTCAAATACTTAAAAGCAATGAATTTTCCCTTTTCATTCATTTTTATATAACAAATAAAGAATATATTGAAATTTTATTAGTTTGAAGGAAAATAATTTTTTGAAACAAAAGAAATTGAACAAAAAAATAATTATATTATCTAGAATGTCTAATTAACTAGAATGTTTAGCTGAATAAGTACGTAGAGTGATCAAAAACAAAATATTAATATTCTATTTGATTTCGATATTTTTCCGATTGTAAGGATTAAGATTTTATTTCTGAAAAATTTGACAAAATTCAAATTTTCGAGTCTTTTTGTATCTTTAAATGATTTGAGGAAAAAATCAAAGAGTAGATAATGAAGTTGGTAGAAGTGCTCTACGGAGGAACTCCGTCGTAGCGAATGGCTAGTGTACTGAACTACACGCAGAAGGTTCGTGGTTCAATACCCGCGGCGGTCATATTTTGCCTTGCACTGGTAATGCTAGCGAGATTAATAATTGCCAAAGAAACTCTAAAACTCAGTCCTTCGAAGTCGACTATAGCAGGCCCCCAATATATATGTTCAGTAAACAATAGTAGTGGCAGAGAGCGCTATACTTCTTCTTCTAATGGAATGCACAAGGATAAAAAAAAAAAAAACGTTGGAATACACAGACTCAAGACGAAAGGCCGTCAGAACAACACATGTTAGAAAAGAACCTCAGCACAAGAACTTGAAAAATGCGGTTACACATGAGAACGTGTGGCTGATCTAAGTAGGTTAAATGTTCAGATGGAAGCTACAGATATAAGTCATATTAGCTTAGAGCTTAGAGAAGTGAAGAGTGAAAAAGAAATGAGTATAGCGGAAAACAAAAAAATTCAGAAAATATGCTTATTGATATATTAAAAATATGTTTATAATTTTTGTGAGCGGTAGGTGAAAATTGAAAAAATTTTAGTTTTCCGTTACATGTATGTATATTTCATAATTTAAACAAGTGGAACAAGCGTTTTAAAATCATAGGAATTTGTAATATTCAGCAGATTTACCAAAAAAAATAATCTGTGTAGATTAGAAGCATCTAAAATTAATTGTTTACATAAATTTTACAACATTTCCCTAAATTTATATGCACTAGAATTGTTGTTATCGAAACGCAGAAGTTAAAATATTGAATAAGTAAAAATAAATACAAAATATTTTGTTTAATGAATGAATAATAATAAAAATAAACTTGTATACACACAGATATTTTCTAGCACAATTTTTCCTTAGCCTATTTCTATGTCAATAAAAACAATTCCAAAATGTTTATTTCTAAAACATTCACATATTTTTACACTTTGATTAGCTTGTGCTAGCTTATATGCATTCATTCTATATAGTGAGTAAATGCTTTCCATATAAATTATAAATCGAAATTTCCTGTATGAGTCTAACAAAAGAAAATTTACTTGTATAAAGTAAATAAATGCATGAATTATGTTTTATGTTAATAATTTTATTTCAAAGTATAATTAAAAATTAAGAAAATGAAATTCTTTAAATAATTGCATAAACGTTTTCTTCCTGTGAATTTTTGTACTTTTTTATTTAAAACTCGTACACAGCTTAGTAAATACATACGAGTAGATCATAAATACATTAATTTGTAATTCCATTCAAAACTTAAGATATAAACTATATGGTATTTCAGTCGCGAGACCATTAAACACAGCCACGCTTCGAAACGGATGCACTTATTCGCAAACTGAAGAATTAAAATTAGAATTGCGAATTGATATGCGGGCGCATGTTCGCGCCATTTTTGATTAAGCACATAACGACAAGTGGATTTGCGGTTTTTTCCATTTAAATACAAAAAAGCACAATTTTGGAATATGAAGGTAGCTATGCTTGTGGATACAGTTGACTAGCTACAGATTAGCTAGATTAGAATACTAGACGTATTTAGTTTCAGCGAATTTGTGGGCACAGTGTCAAGTGCGATCAGAGAGCTGGGACACAAGTGCACATACAATAAACTACAATATTAACATATGTACATACGAGTATATTTAAATGTATTTTCAAGAATTTGCATATTTATTATACACAAATTTAATTTTAAAAGCAAAATAATTATTTGAAGCTAAATAAGGCCTTAATATGACAAAAAATAAAATAGCAAATCAATTCAACAAAACATTTAATTGCTGTCTGCAAAAAATTGTAATATTTTTAATAGCTTAGTATTTTATGGATTTCATTTTAGTTTACAAATTTTTAGCAACGAAGTTTTTATTGTTTATTAGTAAATTGACACAAAATGGAGTAAACGATTATTTTAAATAAATATTTTTTAGTTCATATATATAGAATTGTTTGTATATTCTTTTGTTTCTAGTGGAACTAAAATGAGAGCAAAGAATATACAATACGATAAGAACATTAGAACTAAGCATATTAAATATTTTGTGGTGGAACACAAAATTTAAAACTTTATTGCCTTGATGCTTATTTATTAAAATTTTTTATTATATGCATTATATTATATACATTGAGTTACGTGTAATTTCTAATTTCTGTTTGTTGCAGTAATATAAACTCAAATACATATGTGAATATAAATTTTTGAAAATTGAACTTTTTAATTTAACTGAAACAAAGTATTGAATTTTTTAAAAACAGCTTCAAATCAAAATCCTTTATTATGCAATATTAAATTATGTTTAGTATATATAAATATACATACAAATGTACAGGGTGATATAATCAGGGCTATGAATACATTTTTAATTTAAAAAAAAAAAAAAAAAAAAAAAATGATTTTTTTTTATATATTAGGTATTGGTTTTTAACATTTTTATTTGAAAATGGTTTAATTCAAATGACAGCCTATGAATTTCTTAAAAATTATATTCTGAAACACAAATTTTTGACCACTTTTACACAAAATGTTGGTTCTAAGGTCATTGAGTGTTTTTTGTTTATTAGAGTAAACCAAGCATTTAACAGAACTTCAAAGAAAAAAGTGCAATGGAGTTATATCGCATGATCATGGTGGCCGCACTGACATTTTTGGAGATTTTGGAATACGAGATGTGCTAGATGTTGAAGCATCAAAATGCTATAAAAGTTACTCTATTTAATTTATTGATGTCTGCGAAATAAAAAATTGTCCACTTTAACTTTCGATTGTAGGATTATAGGACTTTCTACCACTACCATTATGTACTGAACAAGGATATTTGGCACCTAATATTTATAGACGACTCCGAACGATTGAATAATATAGAGTTTTCAAGACAATTAATAAACTTGCTAACATTGCAATATAATAATTACTTATGAATAATTTATCAGATTTTATATATGAAAGTTGTGATACACCAAATACGGAAAGAATAATATATACATACTTTATATATAAAATATAGAAATAATGCAATATTTTTAAAAATTTGTTCATTATAAAATTTTATATAAGAGTACTATAAGACAAATGATCTTTTTTATTTGAAAGATATATGTATGTATTGTACATATATGTAAGATATACATAGACATACTCGTATGTACATTTATATATTTTTAGATAATAGTTTTGTGTTTTTATTAACTGTTGTTAGATAGTACATAGTTCATAAAAATACTCGTATGTAGTTTGCACAAGATAGACAATGTATTAAGTAGACATTTTAAGAACTTAATTAGAAGAAAATATGTGTGTCAGATAATAAAGATATGGTATTAGATTGCTTGCCTTATCGCATTGCCTTATGTATTTATACATATGTCAAAATATTCAAATTATGATAAGAACAATTTTATGACAAACTAACTAACTAACTAACTTACATAACTTGTCTTAACAAATTGAATTGTATATTAAGAACGTGGCATTATAATTAATTTGTACATTGACATTTATATTAAAAGCACTTAAAAAAAAAAAAATATGTAACCAATTGTTTTTGTTTACACATAAAATATTTATAGAAACATACAAAAGGACTTTCTACACTTTTTATTTAATTTATTATAAAAGCTAAGTAAAGTTTCTTGAATACTAAAATGTGTAATATGATTTGGGTAACATGTATCCCACGAACTGTATAATTATAAATAGTGATGATGAAAATCGATTGAAATAGTAACTAGCGTAGCTACATACTGCTGATGACGTATGCTTTACCCCCAGTGACATGTAGGTGACATTTTTATGGGTTGCAACTTACTGATGAAAACTATTACCTCATTTTAAATTTGTGGAGTGAATATAAATTGTTTAATAAATTTTTTATTAAAGTAAATATAAAATGAGTGTAAATTGAAATATATATATGCATATTGTAAAATATATTTATTTTTTAAAGTTAAGCATTTACTATTCCTTAGGTGTTATTAAATTAAAATTTGTGTTCCCTTTTAACATTTAAATTTTTTAGTTTTTGTATTTGAGTTATAATTTTTAGACACGTTAACTATAAATTAATATTGTATTTGTATTATTTTCATTTGCTCTTATATTGGGGGAATTGCCTTGTCATGCCGTGTGGATATGCACATCATTTGGATTTTGAGTAAATTTTTTATTTTAAAATATGCTTTGAAGTGTGAAGCAATTTTTAATGATTATTTGTTTTATTTATGAATCATGGTTAAATTTCAAAAAATGTCATTTGAAACCATATAAGTAAAAATATAAATCGGCTTACGTGAACCTGTGGCTCAAGCAAGTGATTCAATTGAAACTATGTGTAGTTAAATTAGACTAAATAAATAATTCGAATTGTATTACTAAAAGAATACAAAAGAAGAAGTTAATATTTCGTAAGCATTATTTAGCTTGTTTATACAACACTGAATACGATTTAGAATAAAATGGTGTCAGTGTTGCTTACTTTCAGTGGAAGTGGTTTATGCGCACAGAAAAAAGTTTATCCAATGGACACACAAAATCAGCTGTTAAACTTAAACATTTGATAAACATGCAGAGTTGTCTATTTAATTTTTTATCAATAAATGAACCAGCAGGTGTGCAGGTCTTATCAAAGAATTGAATATATCAAGAATAATATAGGTTTAAGAAATTTTTAAGGTTTAAGCATATTTGCTGTCAGCAAAAAAAAAAATTAAAACTTGTCATTTAGGTAAATTTTTTTTCTGAAAAAATATTTCATTATACATTTTTATTATATTGTCTGAGTTCAAAATTCTGGCATAGAAATATAATTGCAGGAGTGCATTTTCGAAACCATGATAATGTAGTAGATAGTGTTTATATGCTTATTTAACGAGGTTCAGCATTTTTTAATCGTATTGAAAATATAATTTGAAGGAGTTATACTATTAACAGTTTCGATTTGGTTTAAGAATGCGTTTATACCTGTATATCCAACAGATTCGCTGCGAATCATTTCGTATTAAAGTGTCGAGGAAATGAGATTATTGTAATTTACTTGAATCAAATAAAAACGTCTTGTAATAAAGCATGTAACAATGATCAGGAAGAATTTGCAAATTTCCTACTCGTAAGTACTAGTACCTACTTCGAATGGAAAGAAAAGATACCCAAAACAATTAACAGTCGTATAATTTTAAAAAAATTATTACATTTTGTGGTTGCTTATGTTTGCTCTGAGTTTTGTGCCTGCGTTCGTTCCATATTTTTGTTTATGTTTACAAAGAGTTTTGTCTGTCTGTGTTTTGAGATGTAAACAATTGTACTTAAAACGGATCTCTGGTATGTAACATATATACTTACAAACTAACAATTGCTAATATTTACACATTTCCTTGTGATGCTTTAATTGACTAAAATAGTAAACTGGGCATATAGTACATGAGGAGTTAATTAAACCCGTACCCGTACCCGTACCCACTACGTGACATTTTTGCATGTTACTCGAATATCGAAAGAAATTTTTATTTATTAATAAAAAAGAGAATTAAAAATATTATCTGCCGTACTAACACCAGGGTACCCTAATTTATTGAGTACAGTTTTTTAGTTTATGTTTTGCAAAACAAGTAAATTGTGTTGCACATTAATAAAATGAACAAAAAATATTAAATAATAACTTTTTTATAGCAATGATTACATTTTATATTAGTAGAATGTTTTCAATACGAATAGGTTGCTCATTTTCAGAGCGGCCATTTTTCGTTTTGAATCCTTTTTTTATTGTCTGCTTATTTGGTATGTTAGAATTAGATTTGGTATGTTAGAATTATTTTTCTTCAAAGTACCAAATGTTTGGCAAGAGAAAATGTAAAAAATTATCCATTCAAATATTTTTGAAAGTGATTTATATGTGACTGCAAGAACTTTGACAACTATCTCAACTTATTTTTTCCTTCGAGGGTTACTCATTTTCCAAATATAACTAATGATACATAAATGATAAGCGTTTTCTGCGTTACAAATCCACCACATGATGATTTCAAATTTGACTGCTAAGTATTGTACTGAGTAAAATCTGCACGACTCAATATGGATAAGTTACATTCTTCGTTGGCTTAAACATTTGCATTAGATTTGTATTTGGAATTGTCTACAAATCATTAGAACAAAGTATTGGAACTACTTCCATTCGATTTTTTCATACTAATACCAAAAATAATGCTCTTAAATCTGAAGAGACGTGGAAATGGTATTTTAACTTCTAGTTTCCCATAATATTAATTATATACGTTATAAATGCTATCATTCATTTCAAGCAGTTTTTTGTATACTGCAATACAATTTAGTAAATTTTTCTGTTCACAGTAAGATAAAAAAATAAATGATGGGTACCCGGGTAGACAATGTAATAAAATTTGGATATTAACACAAGGGTTAAACAGTGAGAAGAAAGTAGAGATGGGCTGGAAGTAGCATCTAGCTTGTATATATTCACATATAAATTTTTTTTTATTTCTTGTCCACCAAAAATTTTGAGTATTGTAGTGTAGGGCAAAGGTAGGAGTAACCTTTGTGTAATTAGCAAGGATATTTATACGTACAACTTGCGTATATAGTCTATAAAGCGATTTAACTTATTTAATTTCTGGTTTGGAATTGCGGTTTAAATAATATTGTAGTTTGCAATTACGTCATCTTGCAAGTTTTTAATTTTGTTCTTATCAGACAACCACTTCGTCATAACGAATGCCTCTGTCAACTTGAACGCCAATATCAATATAACCATACATATCGGATGGCGTAAGCGCACATAGTTGATAAAAAACATACTAATACAAATTATTTTTGTTTCTATTTACTTTCACATAAGTAAACATAAAAATTATTCCAATGTGCGCTACTTTTTTAATTCTTTAAATAAATAAATATAAGCGTGCAAAAGTAGAAACAGCATCGACTAGCGAACGAATGAAGACACAATTCTTATCAGGCCTTATCAGCGAAAAAGTTATATAAAAAACCCTCAAAATTATTACATAATAATTTATATACATACTTATATGAGAAACCGTAATGCGAAATATATAGTTCTTGCTAATTTTTTAATTAAAAACAAAATGTTTATCAAAGAATTAAAGAAGCAACCGACCATCTTTAACAGGAAAAGAAATTATTTTCAACAAATATATATTGGAAATCATGTAGTTTGGACTTCTTATCAACAATTTTAAATATGTTTCTGTTAAACATAGAGTGCGAATAATTTATGTGACGCCATTTTTGTCTAAATTTATAAAAATGTATGCTGTGAAACTGTAAGTTTTTGATGAGATTTTCATCACTATTGTTCAATATATTTCGTACTTCAACTTTTGTATTTTTTTTGTCATCACTTTATCATCAAATGTTTGTGGTATCCGTTAAAGTTTCATTCGTCATTCAAATACATTTTGTGTGCTCATTAGTGTTTCTGATTATTACATCTGAAGTACGAGTAAGTACGAGTACACAATGCCACCGTACGCATCATATGATAGATGTTTTCAGTTTTCTTATTACAATAAATAAATTGAAACTTGTTTTCGTATTTAATCATTATTTATTTAATTTGTTTTTTATTCTATATTCTATCGCAATAAGCTGTATCACATATATTTTTTATTATGGCTTCATTTCATTTAAACTTGTTTTATTTCATTTTTTGATTCAACTGTTGCAAAGCATTTGTTAACTGGGTCAATTGCAGTAGCTACGAAAATGGCGATATGTGCTGAATACAGTTCTAATTGTAAAAATTCAGTAATAATATTCAAAATATAAGATCATTTCTGAATTTTTTAAAACAATTTTAACTTTAATCTTTTGTAGAATATGCAGAATTTTGCTGAATTTAGTTGGCGTTTTGTTTATATAGAAATTAACTTTTATTAACCATGTATTCTAATATATTACTAATATTGATATACATGGACAATAAAGATTTATTTGAAATTTAAGAATTACAATAAAAATTGTCTGAGGATTATTGAAAGTATGATATTCTAAAATATGAAGTGCATGAGTGCATGGAATATGTAGACACTTGAAAAATATTTTTTAATTAATATAATTTCCTGTTTAGTTATAAATTTTGTGTAGTATATTGCTGACAACTCAAAATATTTTCTGCAAATTGTCTTGGCAGAAAATTTTGCAACTTCAACAAAATTAAACAGTGTTTACAGCAAAATATATACGTTAATGAACTGTAAGAATTGTTGACTCAGTTTACCTGTTAATTCTGTATTTGTACCAAGTTTGTGAAAGTCGTTAAGAGCAAATATATGTAAAAAAATTTATATTAATATGTATTGTTGAAAATTTTTTATATTTTAAAGTTTGTTTTTGTTAAACTGCTATGCCTAGTTATAAAAAAAATATCTGCAGATCAAATTTACTTATTTTATATTTTTACCATATAATTTATAATTATGAAAATGCTAGACTTACCCTTTACCATTGGTTCTGACACTAACGTCATCTCTTCATGTGGTATCATTTCCATTAATCTTGCTATATCTTTTGCAAGCATATTATCAACTACATCTAGCAAATGTGGTTTCAAAGAGTGGAACTTTGTAAAGTCTTGATGCTGCAAGATGTCTTGCATTTTTTTAATATCAGGAAAATCTCCGGGTGAAATCGATTGCTCACGTTGTATGCGATCATAAATTTGTCCCAAGTTTTTAATTAAATCCTTCTTTTTACTATCCTTACCGAATACGCTCGGCATTTCTTTGCGCAACTCAGATATAATGAATGCGTGTACTTTTGCCAAACGCGCACGTTTAATTAAATCATTCAATTTACGTAAGGCTGCATTACGAGGCAGTGATTGCAGATCGCGGAACAAATCTTGCTCTTCGTCTTCAAAGAGACGTCTATTTGCATCGTAACGTAACGGTTGATCCCAAAATGAACCAATATATACACGTGCTACTTCAGGTGTTTGTAAAACTTTTCCAAGCGACCACATCAGCGCACCATATACCCTCATTAATTGCTGATGATCGATCATATCAGCTTTGTTCAGTATGATTCGTATTTTATCATCATGACCTTTTAATGCTTCTATAGATCTTCGGAACTCATCAGATATGTCTAACTTGTGTGCGTCAAAAAGTAAAATAATGCGATCAACACGTTCTGCAAACCATTCCAATACGCCGGTGAAATCGTAACCACGATCGATTCGTTGTTTTTCTCCTGATAATATACCAGGCGTGTCCACAATTGAAATAGCTTGCAGGACTGGAGAATTAACCGAGGAACATTGAAATCTGTTTAGAAAAGCATTTCCATATTTGCTAAGTGGACGAAATTGTTTCTTTGGATCAACCACCAATGCATTGCCAGGTATTACGCCTTCTTTATCGTCATGCATAACAGCTATGAAACGATCTGTTGTGGGTTCCGGCCCAATACGTATACCAGGAAAATCCCTTTCCAGCAAATAACGTATGAATGTTGTTTTACCCGTTGAATATTGTCCAACTAACAAAATCATAGGTTTAGCATCGAAATCTGGATCTTCCAACTTAGGCGAATGGAAGTCATGGAATTGATAGTGTTCTTCCAAAGGTAATAGCTTGCTTCTATATATTTTTTTTAACTCGCCAATCACATTTTCCACCACCTCCTGGTTTTTGTTTTCGCGTTTGAGAAAGCTGAACATTTCTGAAAGTCTGAATCGTTTTTTACTGCAATTATATGTAATTTTAAACGAAGCGTACTTTTAATATGAAGACTTTTTTAATACGTTTAGAATTTTTTATATTTGCAATGGAATTTATGCCGCCCCAAAATGAATCACGCAAGCAAAAATTTATTTTTGGACAAATTTCGTCACGATTTTTCACTTAAAAATTATTTAAACTATACAATTTTGAAAACAACTAATACAAAATATAGTATAAATTTGCATCAAGCATTACTGGTTGCTTAATAGTTGGATTTTATTACAAAATTTACTAAATTTATTAAAATTATTATAATTATCACTTTCTCAATCCGCTAAACGACACCGACGTGCCTTCAACCAGTGCAAATCTTCTCTCGAATAAGCGAAACAACGTCATTTGACAATTGGCTATTCAAAAGTGTTGCCAGTATCAACTTGTATGGAAATACATTTAGTACTGAACTAGACATAATTTTTTGGTTACTCAAATAGACGATCTTGATGTGAATATAAATACATATACAGATATAAAAGTTAACCATAACAAAAAAAGAGTATGGTTTTAAATATCATATATGTATGTATATGCATAAGATATATACATAAGAAAATTGTTAACATATGTATATATTCTTAAACTGTATGAATATAGAACTGTGTACAATAAAGTGAAGTGTTATAATGTTAACGAAATTTTTTGACCGCAATCTTATAATTTCATATTCAATTATTTATTGTTAGTTCTTGTATAAATCGTAAAAATCAAAATTTTCGCAGATCTATATCAGTGTATATAAGAATATTAGTTTAATGTTCAACGCAATTGGTAATTTAGTTATAGGTAGATATATTATTGTTTTTGGTATTAACTGATTTTTGAATTTAACATTTAACATACATACATAAAATTTTTAGCATTGTAAGCTGGTGATGAATATAAGAACATACTTACAGTAATAGTGGTGTAATATCAGCCATTATATAGTCCATTGCTCATATATTAATTTGAAATAATTCTGAAATATAAAAAATGTATGATGTATAAAAACAATAAAAAAAAACATTTAGCTAATGAAGCTTTTTTTTATTACAATTCTTACATTTAAAAATTTATCAAAGAATGCTTGATTAAATATTCAATGAGTTTTAATGAATAAATAATAGCGCAAAGAGAAATGTATGAAAATAAGTATACTCAGGGTTGGGACTATATAACGGTAGCTCGGGAAATTGTATGTTCAGTAAATTTTGCTAATATATCGTCCCAATTGGGGTGATTTAAGAAAAATTTATATGCATTGTACATATCATAAATAGCATTTTGAATAAAATGTTTTAGTAAAGCTGACTAGTGGGAAATATAGAACTGATGTTCTCAAAGACCTGAGCAAAATAATTAACATTATAACTTCATCTAAAATGATTTAGATATCTGTCCTT
>JXPL01018003.1:5009-17587 GCA_001015235.1 Sphyracephala brevicornis | reverse complement strand
TTTTAAGACAAGATGTAATAAATATATTGTATGATTTCTTTTTATAAAATTCGCGATTCAGAACAGACTAAAAATAATTTATACATATTTCAAATTTATAAATAGATGACACTCAGGGACGTATTTCATAGAATGTATGTCATTTAGTAATTCCTCTTTTTCTAACCAATTTTAAATGCTACTTTTATAAATGTACAAACATACATATGTATATTAGGTACAAAGTGCATTCACTTATAACAATGCTTCTAACGTCCTTAATATGTACTATTATATATAATACATTCCTGTTATAACAGTACACGTTCATGATTTTTCATTCCTAAAATTGAAAACTATCCCATAATAAGCAAGTCTGTTTTATAGATAATAATACTATAATATGAAGGTTCCTAATCATTATATTTTATATACATTTAATACAACTCTTTAAAAAATATAGAAGAAATTATGATTTTATATCATTCATATGTATTATTTTTGAATGACATATTTAAATTACAAATACCTTAGTAATATCAAGTAGGACTAATTATTTTTTAAATTTCGAGTTATAAAAACTAAGTAGTTATAAGATTTGATTTTTAAACAAAATATACAAAAAAAAAAATTAAAGCTTTTAAATATTTTTTATTTTACTAGTTGACAACCTTGTCTAGTCCAAATTTAAATTAATCTAGTCTAAATTTAAAAAATTTGTTTGTGTTCCNTGTCTAGTCCAAATTTAAATTAATCTAGTCTAAATTTAAAAAATTTGTTTGTGTTCCCTTGTTCGTTTCAGCGCCTGTAAATGAATTTTTGTGTCAATGATGAATAAATGAATTAATCTTATTACAAAAAATATAGATTTGCTATTCAATTGTCCGGGCAAACTTTTTCAGTTTTTCTTTCTCTAAAAATCTTATTGGGACTATTACGAGATTTAAAAAAAAATTATACAAATCGGTACAGCCGTTCTCAAGTGACGAGGAAACCAACGAAGAGCATTTCATTTTTATTTATATAGATATATGTACATATGTAAATTTGAACTATAAATAACAATTCTAATAATAAAAAATAGTAATCAGATTTTTATCTAAGAAATATTGCAAATTGTTTATCTGTTATTTATGCTTTGTTTCCAGAATATTTTACTCTTGTTGGATATACGCTTTAACTTTGATTTATTTTAATAAGCAAATCTTTATAAGATTTATATATATATATATTATATGTATATAATATTGATGTTTTTTTTCTACTGATTTCCGAATTTTTTATTCGTAATTGAATAAATTTTCCTACAACAATAAATTTTAGTNCCCGCTTATAAACGGAGATTTAAATAATGAAACAAGACTAAAGAAAATGGTACTATCTTACGAGCCAAGATTGAAATATCAAGTGTACACACAAGTTTTTTCGCTGTGTAACAATGACGCTGTACGATGACTAAGGCACTATGTACACATCGCGTAAGCAAAATCAAACTTCTTCGAATTGAAACTTTTTACGTATGTCAAGCGAGGAGGAAGTCATTGAATTTTATTTACTAGTTTCGCCCAGTACTCGAAATTAATAATTTTAAAATAATTTTGAATTAATAAAAATAATAGGCAATGTTCTTTTAATTTATAGTAATTATTTCGAGGTGAATGAAAACGTGTATTCTTAAGTTTTTTTTTTATTTGTATTGATGACAAATCAGTAATATGTGCTACAAATAAATTGTTTATTGTATAAAAAAATTATTTTTTTATGTTTCACAAATTTATATTCTATGATTAAAATTTTGAAATATTTCTTCTATAAAACAGCCTCTACCCCTACCAAAGCAAAAACAAATATAAATTTTATTACCGTTTGGATTATAAAAATGGCTTAAAAAAAATATTCAATAACGTGAACGTAAACGCATCAATACAAATGAAGTGAAAATTAGTTTTAGGCATCGGTTCCAATAGAATTTATGTGATCTCTCAAAGGCGCAAATCTTTGAAGTGTTACTTTATTTCTGGGTTTAGATGTCCTATTGTGAATATATGATTTATCAGAATCATTATAATATATTTCTCTGGGACTAGAAAATTTGGATTTTGTATCATTAAAATATGGTTGCTCTACATGTAACGAGAATTCTTCGCTATTTTCAAATATGTTTTCTATTTTTACCGAATCTTCATGTAAAATATAACTTCCTGCAAAAATTTATGTGCATATATTAGAATCGAGAAGAATCATGAAAAACATTTCAAGACTTACCTTTAGCACCAAACATTTCAGAATTTCTCATATTTTGATGCCTTCTAGAGTTTAGTAAACTACTTCTAGGTGATCTTTTCATTTTGGATGAAGTTACCTCATTTTTGTTTGCCATTGGAATGTTAGAAGTTTGGTGATGAGATATTTTTACTTTAGTAGCAGTGTTCCTTTCAGAATGTTCGATGATTACGTTGCCATCTTTTTCTTCTTGCTCTTGAAATGTTTGACGCCTGCTGCAATTCCCAATATTACTTTCTGTGCCTTTAAAATCGGTTGTCCTTTTGCTGTTTGTATTGTAATCACAGTCAATAATTTCGATCTAGAAGAAAGAGTTTTATATATATTTTATGCCATATAACAAATATATAACATACACCATCTGTTGGGGATCCCCTTAGTATAACTTCTGGTCCGCCACCATATATATTTAAAAAAAATCGCCACAACGAACCACATATTTGAGCATAATCAGAACCAGGACGCACATTTCTGATAGGAGAAATCGATGGCAGTGTATCCACAGTAGGGATAATATTTGAATTAATAATAGGTCCAGGTTCCTTGTGGGTCATTCCACGAGAATATTGTTGCCATTTGCGAAGCCAAGGCATTGATATAGCATATATTGCGTTTGATTCTACATCGACATCAATTTCATTATATTTTGTAAAAATTGAAAGTTCATAGTTTTGACGACGTTCCAACGCTTCAGAAGCTCGTTTGCACACTTGACACTCAAAAAGCATATTTATTGCTGGTCCACCGCCAAACGCAGCATATAAGTAGTCCCACAAGGGCTGTGAAATCGGTACTGCAATTTGACTTAACAATGTAGTTTTTGTTTGTAATAGTCCACCATGAAGACACAACATTGACCAATTATTAATTGGTCCTGGTTCAGCAAATGTTTGAAATCTTATTAACCACTCACGAGTTATATAAAAACGAATATCGACTGAATAATCCGGATTAAACGCAGATAGTTCAATAGCTTTTTTGCGAACTAACTCCATTTGGGGGTTGTATTTATGATAAAAAAGCACATATGCTTGGCAGTTCTGAATATAATTGGGTGTCACTTCAACTACATTTTGATCATCATACTCATACCAGCGATTTGTCAAGGCATTTCGTGCAAAACAAGTATAATGACCACTACCTACAGTACCATGATGACAAATGACTGAAGCTAAATTATAGATTGCTACCTGCGACGAACAATCTTTATGCAAGTATGGCCTCATGTCGAATCCTTCTAGTGGAAAGTGAACCTGAGATGAAATCTTGGAGCTATATAATAAATCATGTCGAAAGCGTTTGAGATGAATGCAAAGAACCTCGGGCAGTTCTATAATTTGGGAGTATTTGATACCTGTCCGAAGCTTATTGCACCTTGCACAACTTAAATGATAAAAATATTCAAGTTTTATTTAAAAGGACACTCTTATGCTATGCATTTCTTTACCTATACATATTATCACCTTTCAACTCATCAGCGCTAAAAAAACTTGCCATACAATCATGCAAGCTTACTGATGGGCCCCAAATCCATGAATGTAAAATATTCCATATCCAAACAAACCATCCATTAGTATTGACCGCTGTTGCTGAATCTAGTGAATTAATGCTTTGTGTACTTAGACTGTGCGTCTGATGCAACATATTTATGTAGTCTCGATTAGGAATAGGAAGTGAAAGATCTTGAAATGTTTCTTCTCTTGTCGAAATACGGTCACACGTAAGGCACTGTACAGAAGACAGTAATTTACCATCGAATACGTCAGTGATAATGGAATGATGTGTAGACTGTTCTTTTTGGTCGTTTTTACAGTGATGGTTGGATCTAGTTTTTTTATATGATATCCTACTCCTAACACCACTATTACAACTTTTTGGTTCAGGGTACAAATTTTGATCAGAAACGCTGCTATCACAAGTTTCATAATCCGTATCTGAGATAGAATGTGAGCGACTAGAAGTAGATGATATTGAGAGGCAGTCATCCTCATTATCCGAATGGTTTAACTGTTGCTTATTTAAATTGTCGCCTTTAAAATAAAATCTTTGCAAGTATGGGCTTTGACCTTTAAGTTCTTCATGCAATTGATTCACGAAACATCGCAAAAATTCTTGTGTGTCATGTTGCTGAAATCCATGGAACATTGGTTGCACATTGCGTATGCCTCGTAAAATATCTCTTGGAGCAATACATTCTAATAAATGAAATTTAGATTATTATAATCAAACACTTAAACAAATTACCGTAATGGTCCTTTTTGTTCCAAATATCTCGTATTAAACGCTGGTAGCTTCTAGCAAGACCAATTTTATTTCTAGTAGGTTCTTGTTCTATTGACACTTCACTTAATTCACTGCAACTCAGAAAATAATGGGTCAAAGGCTGTACATTACTTAACGCTTGCAAAGCTGAGTTCATGTAACAAGTATTAGCAATATTTTGCAATCCAACTAATCCCGTTGCTTCTATGGGTTCATTATCATCAGACCGTACAACCTTATTTAATGTATTAGAAATTAGCAGAGACCTCTTTCCTTCAAAATTTATCTCACGTTCACATAGGTAACACCATGCACGCTGCGATGTAAGATTCATATGCAAACAATGTTTATTATTTACTTTAAAATGTTCCGTACTGTGATCATTAGCTTTTTCCGAACAACCTACTCGCAAGCAGTTTCGTTGCATACAAATCCACAAATTGGGCCCGGAATAGTCACAATTAGCGCAACTTGTTATCTAATGGTTTTATAGAACATGAATGGAATAAGAAAGTTACGGTAATAAACTGATACAAAAACTCAACCTTATTCAATTTATTTACTTCTACAACAGTGGCTATTGCATGACTTATGTGAGGACACTGGGAAATTAAATTTGAATCCTTCAACATTTTAAAAAATATTTCTTCAGAATATTTTATATATTTAAAAAAATAAGCAATGTTTTATTTTTATCACATTAAGTCTGAGAATGAAAAGTAAAAAGATGAAATTTTGTATATTTTTAATGAACAAAATGACATTTTAGATATGTCATTCGTTAATGTCAAATTTATTTTTAGGATATGTTCAGACTGCTTCTTAATTATTATATGCGATGAAATTATAATTTACCTACATATGCAAAAGTATGAGCATAGAATTTTAGAATTTTTGCAACGCCTTAGACGTTAAACCTACATAATCGAATACAGCAATATAAGAATGTGAAACGAAATATTCAATATAAAAATCATGAACTGCAATATTCCTGCTCTATTACATATATGCTGAATATATTTTAAAGTGTTGCTTTCAACAGTTAATTCATTAGAGGTATTCCCTTAAGCGCGTATTTGGTTTCGTAAAGTGTAATTGTGCAAACTTGAAAACAGCTGTCAAAATCGTCGAATTCGAGTAACATTCGAGTCGAATTTGACGCGTAAACAACTTCATAACTGAGCAAACTGATGCAGTGTTGCCGATGAACAAAAAAATCTAATGCTATTTTATAATTGAAGTGGATTTTATAGAAAAAGAAAAATATGTAACACTAATTTCCAACTGATTTTTAGCGGATTGGTTCATATATATTATTTCATAACTATGGACTTAAAAGATGCCTCTTGAAACGCGTAAAAGGGTATCGTACACATATATAATGGAAATAATAGAGTAGTAAAGAATCGAGACATCTAGAAGTCGTAAAAAAAAGATAGAAGTATGTAGTTATGTGAGTGAAAAATGATAGTATTGGCAAAAATAATATTTTATTCAGCTACGGACTTTATACTTCATCTTTAATACCTCTTTTTTCACCTTTGGATGCACCAAAATACAGTTGAAAATATGAGATTGATGCAAAATTAAATTGACCGTACTTCTTAATAAGCAAGCATACATATGTTAAAGAATCAAAACAGAAACAAAAATTTAATTCTCAGAACAAATGTTTTGTGGTGAAAAAGTACTAAATTTTTAAGAGTTAATAAAGAAAAGTGCCTAGAATTCAATATTATTATCCTGCAGTATTTAAAATAACAAAGCAAAAGTTCTATTTTAATATATTTTTTTTTTTAAGGAATATTTTTTGTTATATATGTTTGACAAAATCACAAAAAATTGGCCATCTTTCAATGTCACTTTCTTTTAGACTCCCAAAAAGGGAGAGTTTCGCATATGGTTATTATATTATCGAAATTACAGCTTGACTGATTATCGGGGAACACTGATAGAATTCAGACTCAAAAACATCTTTATTACTTAAAGTTTGAACAATGACTTATTTTCATAGACAGAAAATAAGAGTTAATCTTATATTTTTAGTTGATAAAGACAATTATATATGTATGTATATTATTATAAAAACCGAAATTTATATTTTATAATTCAGCTATCTTTGGATTATATGATTAAAATTTTCTAATAGCTTATCCAATTCTAATATCACGCATTTTAATTAATGCCCTCATATCAAAGATACAGAAGTGCAAACTTCATATTATTATAATTCAAACACATTTAGCGAAATCGGCGGTCAACAAATCGTCGATAATAGTCGGACAGTGTGTACATAATTTAATGTTTTTACGAGACCCACTAATGTTTTGCTCACTTACTATTTTGATACAGTAAATATATTAACAACATTCATCATCTATTCCACTAAGTGCTATATTAGTGGCAATATTATATATTATTGATTATTATTGATATCTAATTTTACTAATATCTGATGCAAGTATTTGACATAACATATAGATTGAGAAAGACACCAAAAAGAAGAAAAAAGAATACAGTTTTTCAGTAGAATGTTGTGAATTATTCAGAGCGAAAAGTTGGTTAACACAGTAAAGTATATTTTTTTAATTAGAATCCTTATTAAGCCATGGCCAGGTTAAGTGGTTAAAGTGAAGAAGAGTGTTTATCTACAAATTTATGCATTACATATAATGTGATTTTTAAAAATAAATCATATCAGTGATAAACTAACACGTTTAAACGTTGTGGTTTCAATGTTTCATCATTAACGAAAACATAAATACGTACCAAGAATTATATGTTAAAAATCATAAACAAGGAGAAAACAGTTGATTTTAAGATTACAAGATGGAAGCTGCGTCCTCTATATCACATACTATTGCTACAAATAGTCCATATGATGGTAAAATAGCTGGATTATATGATTTAGAAGAAACTTTGGGATCTGGTCACTTTGCAGTAGTCAAACTTGCGAGACACGTTTTTACAGGTGCTAAAGTCGCAGTAAAGGTAGTTGATAAAACAAAACTTGATGAAGTTTCTAAGGCTCATCTATTTCAAGAAGTGCGGTGAGTTCTTATGTTATTTGGTATTACTTCTATTTGATGTTATCTTCTTATAATACAGGTGTATGAAATTAGTTCAGCATCCAAATGTAGTACGTCTATATGAGGTAATTGATACCCAAACTAAGTTGTATTTGGTTTTGGAACTTGGAGATGGTGGAGATCTCTATGATTACATCATGAAACATGAAAGGGGACTCAGTGAAGATCTAGCCCGAAAATATTTTAGACAGATACTTCGTGCCATTACCTATTGTCATCAATTGCATGTTGTTCACAGGTACTTTTTTTAGTCGATCAAATTTGTAGCATAATTTTTATTACAAATTTCAGTTAGAGTTTCCGAATTATACAATCCAAATCATTTGTTAATGTATATATATATATTTATAGTATATATGTTTATATTAATTTTTCGTAGTATTTGTCTAATTTTTCATTTCATTTCATTTTATAAATATAATAAGTGACACAGAAATCTCATATTAACTTTTTTATTATATATAAAAAAAGCTTCCATCGATACTTTGCATTAATTTAGTGAAAATTAAATTACATACATATATTTCAAACGTTAACGATAATTTTTTTTTCTTTAACTTAAAAATTACATATATTTTGTATATACATGTCTATTCATAACATTTATCGCTTATATCAGATGTTGAGAAAACACAATTTTTTATTAGAACTACCTCATATAATAAATAAAGAAAAGTGAAAAATCGTTTCAAAAATTGAAGAGTATGAAATTAGTATTTGAGTATTGAAAGTAATTCATTTTTGTTATTATTTTTTTAAATTGTTACAATACTTTTTCTTAACCTAATATTTTATAGCTAAAAAGGGAAATAAAAATGTATTAGCTATGGTCTTTATATAAATGGTACCCAAACCAGAGCTTTTGCCACGACATGTAAGAGCGTGTTTAGCATTTGAAAGAAGCACCAGTTTTGGGATGAGGAAACGCGATCTTTAATGATGAAACAAATTCAACCTTGATGGACCTGATGGTTATAAGAAGAACTGACACCATACACAAAACGCTCGGCGCACCTGTCTTCGTCGTGTTCACGGCGGAGGTTCAATAATGGTTTGGGCTGCCTCTTAGGAAAAAATCCAATTTGTTACATATCGAAAAAAATGAATGCCTCAATGTATGTGGGCTTACTTGATTACTTGATTGAATTAATAGAATTTACAGTGATAATTGGACATTTCAACAAGACAATGCGCCAATTCACACTGCAACTTCTACCAAAGAGTTTTTTGAGTCCAGAAAAATACCGTTACTGGACTGGCCTGCAAAAAGTCCCGACTTGAACCCCATCGAAGATCTTTGGGGAATACTCTGCTAAAGTTTTTACAATGAACGTCAATTGAAAAACGCAAAGGAGTTGAAAGTGGCAATAGAAAGATAATGGGCTAATATCAGCATGTCCACGTTAATATCTTTGATTCACTCGAAGCCATCTCGTGTTAAAGAACTCGAAATTCAAAAAGGAAAACATTAATTATTTAAAGCCTTAACTCGTATAAATTTTCACGGATAGGGCAAAAAGATCTTAATTTTCTTTTAGCCTTATAAATACTTTACATTAAGAATATTGTCTTTTTAGTTTTGTATTATGTATAAATGGAATTTGAATATTATTTTTTTATATGATATTACTTTGAGTATAAAGAATTTAGAAAAATCAAAAATTTGATAACTGCTTTTATTCTAACAATGCTATAATGTATTGAATTTCTTTACTAAGGCATATGGCAAGTACCTAGCATTTTCCAAAGTAACTCTCTCTACTCTTGCAACACTCCTAGTATCGGGCATTGCCCCAGGAAATAAAACTGGTCTTCTTTCTCTCCGGTCTTGCAATTGCAAATTGCCTCAAGTTTGAAATATACCCTAAGTTGGAGTTGAGCTGTCATTTCAAAATTCGCGATTCAGCTTGTTGATCCTCCATAAATATTGTTCTGTAGATTGAGATTTTATTCAGCATTGTCAGTAGCCACTGACTCTAATAAAAGGTATCTTCTACCAAGGTTCGTTATTCGCCGCGGTTAGGTCTGACCATGTGTTAAAGCAGATTCTATTTCCTTGCTGTAATACTGTTGCATTAACCTGTAGCAATTTTGGGAAACTTTTGGTTTGCCATATTAAAATATTTTATCATCTACTTGAAATAAAGGTTTATGGTATATATATGCAATGAAGAAAGTCCAACCTACAGTTAAATCATTCTCTTGGGGATATTAAACGGCATTCGGTACAAATAAGAAAATATTCAAGTAGTTTTGTACATCTTTTAATTTTGCATTATAATGAACCCATACTTCAAGATATTTTTATTCGTTTACTATCTCCCGATTTTCAGCAGATAATGATCAAGTTTTTTCCTGTGTATAACGTCGATGATCTTTTTTAAAAACTATAGATTACGATTTTAGTGTCCTCATAATGTGCAATACCGGTAGAGGGAGTTAGTCATGATTTGCAATGATGTTTGGGTTTAAGATAATATGACAATCTGCGTACAAAAGTGCTTTGAAATTTACATCTTTATCTTTAAACCATCTGGTAAAATGGATGCAATATCATTAAAGTAAAGCGAAGAGAGAAGCGGAGTAAGCACGCACCCTTTTCTACACCAGCTTCTGTGAAAAACCTTCTTGATTCAAATTGCGGAGTATTTTGCTTGTTGACATGTCAAGATTGTGAAACCGGGTGTTTCTTTTGATGAAATCAAAAGTTGCTTTGAAGTCGAAAAAGAAATCATACAATATATCATTTTGCATATACAATAGTACCTGACGATACGGGGTGAGACAGAAAATGTTGTCAACTGTCGATTACCCTTTCCTTGGTGCTGCGGATTTCATTGATGAGTATATAATGGGTATAATAAATACTAAAATCATTTCTTCGATAAAATTTCGTTTTGCATACTATAAAATTCTACGGGATTCTACAATATCTTCGCCAGGAGATTTTTTTTAATTATACTGTTCTTTTGTTACTCTAGCGACTTCTTTCATCGTAATCAGACTACCAAATGCGTCTATATTAATATTTGGCATAGTGTAACTAAAGATAACTGAATCGGTTTGAGGATTCAAAAATCTTTCACAATACCGAACTAGGTCAGCCACATTTAACTTAACGCTCTTGGTAAATAATTGTTCATAGAGTTTACATACCGTACTCCTAGTAAGTTGATGTCATTTAATATAGCATATTTTCTTTTTAAGAATGATTACCATAACTTGTTTTCAATTGTATTTGTCAACTTGCCATGTGAATAAACTTTAATGATGCTATCTCGCATTCTCTATCGTACCAGGTTTGTTTAAATATCGAATGCCTCAGTGTTTGTTTAAAGCAGGATGCTACGTTTTTAATGTTTGGTCAATACTTCGACTCCGCTTGTCGTTGTTAGATGCGGGCTTACAATTGACACTAGCACATTATCTAAATTTTCGGCATATACAGATCTAATTCGTTCCGACCAAACCAATTTAGGAAGTCGTTTTAGTTCTATCTACTATTACTTTTATCTATCAAATGGATTGCCATCTGCTCTACCATTTACTACAGTGATTCCGAAATTTTTGCAGTTTTTACGTCGATTCTACCTTGTACGTCGTATTGAACGTTTGAACAACCTAACTCTTAAAGTTCTATGAAGCAGTTAGCACTATCATTGTAGTTTAAATATACTAGCTCAATATTATATATAATTATTCGGTGTTTGTGCTAATTTCAGAAAGGGTTTCCTTTCGATTACGACAAACTTTGCTATTTTATCTGTTGGAAACTTTTTATTTATTGCATATAGTTCGCCAACACGTGCTTTACTGTTTATTTACAAATTTCATACTGTCAAACAATATCGAATTTACTAATCGTAATCGTAAAAGGAATTGTGGAGTTTTTTATTGCTTAAACCTCCTATGTAATATGACAATAAATTGATCGTATAGGTGTTGGTGGTTTGTAATGTTTGAGAGTCACTCAATGATTATAGTTGTTATTAATAAAGGGGCAAGATATCTTAGACAAGAAATGGCTTTTATCTGACCACAAGTTCAGCTTTTAATTTGCATGGACACAATTAATACACTTAATTAATGCCTGCTCTATACAAATCGGTCCTTAAACACCTTTTTTCAGTTTTTTATATATCAGCTTATATATATTGTCTGAAGATGTATACGAATTTCAAGAAAATTTGAGCTTTTTTTTCTGCTGTTAGGACTCAATATACATATAAGTGTGTACATATACTGACGTTAAGAGACTAAGAACATTCAAAAGTATTGAGCATATTTCATATAGAACAATTTCACATATAATTTAATCTATTTTAGTATAAGTTCCTCAAAAAACTTATATATATTCCAATATTGCAGGGACTTGAAGCCAGAAAATGTGGTTTTTTTTGAGAAACTCGGTGTAGTCAAACTAACGGATTTTGGATTTAGCAATAAGTTTTCACCTGGCCAAAAACTTGAAACATTTTGCGGGAGCTTAGCGTATTCTGCTCCTGAAATATTACTTGGAGACTCTTACGATGCACCAGCGGTTGGTAAGTCTTTTCATATCACATTGTTTACATTAAATATTTATAAATTAATTTAATATTGCAGATATCTGGTCTTTAGGAGTAATCTTGTATATGCTTGTTTGTGGTCAGCCACCTTTCGAAAAAGCAAACGATTCTGAAACTCTTACCATGATAATGGATTGTAAATATACGGTTCCACCGCAAGTTACTCGAAATTGTAAAAATCTAATTGCATCTATGTTGGTTCGAGATCCAAAAAAGCGGGCAAGTCTTGAAAATATTGCGGCTGATCCTTGGCTTACAGAAAAGATGGATTGTGATACTAATGATTTTCTACCTTTACTAAGTCGCCAAGAATTAAGTGAGGAGGATCACGCATTTATCATACAAAAAATGATAAATGGGAATATTGCATCCAAGGAAGATATCATACAGTAAGCGT